>JAPWTK010000313.1:0-10000 GCA_029963805.1 Aromia moschata | reverse complement strand
CCCCCCCCCCCATTTTCCCTGGCGGCTTCTACCTCGTGGTTATTCCACCAGGCTCTATGAATGTTAACTCCTTAAAAGTAACAAATACATCTACATTGACAAAGTAGATGATTACATACACCATTGACAAGTAGAACATTAAACGTAATTCCGTGCTTATTACCTTTTCTCTAGCTAAATTCACATAAGATACATATGTACATAGGTACATTCATATTCATATTTCATTTCTTGTCTAATACTGTATTTCATTTCTTTTTATAATGTATTTCATTTTTGTCGTAGATTATTTTCATCTCCAAAAGTTCAGATGGATTTGTAAATAAGAAGTTTTTGTATCCAATCCTGGTTATTGTCGCAAATATCACTGAGCTGTTTCATGAATCTTATGATAATACCCACTTTTATTAAAAATGTTTTGGCAAGTTTAAATCGAAGGTTTTTTTGCTATGTGGCCTTCTGTTTAGATTTAATAATACCCCTTAAAATATAATCTGCTTCCATATGAGAATATACCTACAAATTTTAAATTCCACCATACACTTCAGAAGAACTTACATTATTTCGTTTAAAATTCATTGCAAAAACTCAACTCTTGTTGATAAATTATTTATCATACCATGATACTATTGCCTACAGACAGAAATGTCATGGAAAATAAATTTTATAATACCAATTATAAAAATGAATCCTTGTCCTTATAGCGTGTTTTTAAATAAATTCAAAAAACAAAGTTGGTTTGGGATACACACATCTTTATTCAAATGGTAAAATATACTTGAAAATCTCACCTGTCTCGAAGCCTCAATGACTTGTCAGGTTTCTCAACTTCCATCAAACCCCGTTTCGTACACTCTGCCTCGTCCACTTCATTCCTTCGCCCACTTTTCAACGGATAAATGAAGAGTTTCGATACCTTCCCTACAGCCTTCCATTCGGTTGGAATACGAGGTTTCCTAACCTTTTGGTAAAGGTATGTAGCTAACGCAGTAAATACGACCGAGATAACGCCAACGATGATTGCCGCTTGATGATTCAAAACAACGTTACCGGTCGATGCCATTTTTACCAGACTACTACCGCGTATACTACCTCCATTCCAAACACAACGCGATGATGTGTTTATTTTTAATGCTGATAAAAAACGACCTCGACGAGCAGAGATTTAAACGTAGCATCTAACTTCTGTGGTACTTACATATTTATAATTTGAATTAAGTGTGGCAAATTTAGAATCCAAATATCAATGGTTAAATTGCAAAACATAAAGCGCTATGTAGCGTTTATAACACTATTAGTTTAAATAGATCATTATCCTTTAAATTGCACAAATGCATATATCTCTAAACAACAAAACAAAACTATCATAGATATAAAAGTTCATATTTTAAAAGTCTGACTTGATTCAGGTTTTTCTGTCATCCTTACGTACACTAAGGCATACATTTTTACTTACCAGAGTTTAGATTTGTTTAGTTTGGCACAGATAAAATACAAAACGTTTTTCCTGTCTCCTGTAAAATTAACTTAAAATGAGTTACGAGGTTTCGCACTTTAATCATCGATATACATATGTACTTATAGTTTTAATAAGCGGTATCGTTTTATTCAACTTTTCTAAATACATACTTTAAATGCGGTGACTATATTATACGTTACGATTTTTATATAAGATTAGATCAGTTCTTTTTGCAAATATTTATATTAGATAAAATTTACCTTTAGGCATATTCAAATTATTAGAAAATTACTCTTTATGTAGCACAGTAAAACGTAATATGTAGTTCTTACTATCCCCAGCAGGGTGTACACCAACCCCGTAAAAATCAATATAACCTGCAACTGATTTCATACGATACTAAAATACATAATTTGACTTAAAATTAATTATTTTACGAAAATTTAATAAGTAAATTAATAATTAGTTTTTACCTATTTGTTTTAAAATTTATACTTTTCTGGAATTTGTCTAACTACTATAATTTTTAGGTTTATGAATTTAGTTTTATTGGTCAAACGACCAAAAGTACCTGCGCTATTTTTATATTTACTCAAATAGTAATAATTAATCCCAAAAATCGTTTGTATTCCAGGAAATTCGACAGTGTTTCATTATTAGAATATCAGATTCTCGTTTCACTTCCAGTGGCGTCCACCGGCTCGCCCGTCATCTATCGTGACCGCTCGGCCACGGGTCGGATCACAGACGAATGTTTTTGCCTGTTATGCCCGCAGCTAGTTTTACCCGCGAATTAAAATTTTTACTCTATTCATTGTGACTAAGGATGTGCACTTTTGCCGGTGTTCAAAAGAAGGTCAGTTAACAGGCTTAAAATAATTACATAATTATGTATGAAGAAGAAATAGTTTAAGCTATCGAAAGTGAAATGTTCCCTTGTGCAAATGCTTGCAACGTTGAAGGGCCTTGCACATTGAGTGCTACTGCTAAAATACTGCTAAAAAAATCAAAAGAAAGCAAGGTAATATTTACTTTTTCTAAAGTATACCATTGCTCATCCCCTACTTTACACATTTGTCAGTACCACTGATGGAATAGGTAATAAACAGTAACTACACAAATAAAACAATAATTTGCATTAGTTATAAAACCTTTAATACATATTTCTTATTTTATAAACTTTTACCTATGTAAACAGTGTCTCCGACGTTTATTAGTCCTATTTGAAAAACTTCAAGTAGTAACCCCATAATAGGTGTTTTCTGAGGTCCATCAAGTATCCTGTACCTAAAAAGTATATAATTATTTACCACAGAAGCTGACCTTGTGAAACTGATATGTAGTTATCTGTTAATAAAGGCGTAGAGCTAAATCCAGTTTTTAACTTCATGACTGTGTTTGGATATTTCGAAGACAAACCTACCAAAAGCTTCCGAACCTTAATGATGCGGGAGGTGTTAGTTAGTTTGAAAAGAAGTTATTGAAATTATCATCAAGTCCAGTATTGGTTAGAATAGAAGTTAGCCTTTAAACTGTAGGCGCAGGGAAGCATCAATGAAGTGCTCCCCCATTTGTCAAAACTATTAAGAGAATTGTTTCAACGGCATTCTCATTTTATAAAAGAGGATGACAGTACCGAAGAGGTGGTATACCAACATTACTTGAAACGGAAGGCGAGGTGAAAGGGAATATAGACGACGAAAAAGAGCAGTACAAATCACGTACAATTCGGATTTTAATATTGTTAGTCTCGTCATATTTGATATGTGACATATTTGATATGCGACATATTTGATATGCGACATATTTGATATGCGAGCAACAAAGAACGAGCGTGTCGGCTTTATTCTGACCAAGGGTATCGCATATGTGGCGATATCAAAGTGTCGCCCTCTAATGCATCTTAATGGGATCAGACATATTTTATCAGATATATTTCTCGTTTCATCTGAGTTTGGCAGTCACACCGTCAGTGTGCTTGTGGAAGGATATTTAGATAGGTGTCGACTTTGTCGGACAACCAAAATATGTCTGATCACATTAAGATGCCCTAGAGGGAGATACTATAGTATCGCCACAGAAACCTTAAAGACTGGTAATTTTGCAAAAAAATTCCTTCCATTTTTATCTTTGTATGTGTAATTACTCATATAACACTTTATCCGACAATTTTTTTGACATTAAGACCTTACATTCATTGTTTATCAATTTCATATCGTGGGATGTGACAAACCACTAATACCCACCACCTACCCAACAGTGACAAACCACCAATACACCAATATTTAAAGTATTTTTTATTTGCTATATCGTTCTTCACACTGTGTTTTTGTTAAGTAATGAATATATGTATGAGATATTGTTGATTCATGATTTATTATAAATACTGGTTACAATGTAAAATTTACTTCATGATTTTAAAATTTTTAAATTTGAATTTGAAAAATGTAATGTCGTATCTGGGTAAATTTTAAATCGTAAGATGGGTAAACTGAGAAAGTTTTAGAGGATTTTATTACCTTTTCGACTTTTTTTCAAAGTATATTTATCTGTAATCGTTTTTGACATGATTCCAAAAAAAAGAAAAGGTGCATTTTAGAGAATGTCCCCTATATTTTTGATTACTGGACTTTTTAACTGGATATTTTAGCGAGTACATTATTAGGACACTTTTTTAAGACACTTCTGTTGACACTATCAAAACAAGTCCAGTAATTAAAAGACATGGGACATTCTCTAAAACGCCCCTTCTCAGTTTTTGGAATCATATCAAAAACGATTACAGAAAATCGAATTTGAAAAAAAAAGAGGTAATAAAATCCTCTAAACCTTTCCCAGTTTAACCATATTTCTATCTCCAACAACAGCCAAGATACCAATCCATGCATTGCATAACCAATTTGGGACAGACTGTATCAATAATTTTACTCACTGTTCCAAAGTTTTTAGAGGCTCTCTGTCCACGTTCCTAATTCCTACATTCACGTCAACAAGTGGAACATTGCACCTTCCACAATCAAGAATATTTTTCATTACCACATCCCCAACTCTCAACCATTCCCAGTCGTCTTCCTCATAGGGCTTTAGATTTGGACCATCTACCACCAAATTTGGCCTGAAGTTTTCGACAGTCACATTTGAATTCGCTATTCTTTTATTTAGATCAACAACAGAAGCGTTGTTTATAACGTGCATGGCAGCTAAGTCAGAATTTAGCCCCTGAAATTGAAACATCTTTTCACATTTATTATTACTTACATGTTAAATAGAATTCTACCATTCTTACGATTTCTAATATATTAAAAAATTAAACTGATAATCGATGAAATATAAAAGCTTTAAATCTATACACACTAACTCTAGTCACTACATTAAAAATAGTCAGTCAAAAGTCAAAATTCCTGAAGTGGGCCACTTAAAATCGATGTGTTGAATTTTATATTTCTTTTTTAAGGATATTGAAGGTTTATATTTCAAAATTATTATCCTAAAATGTTTTTGCAAAATTGTTATAAACAAATTAATTAAAGTTATAAACAAATTATTTTTTTAGGTAAGTTTTTTTTGAAAAAGCGATTATTCAACGAGTGTTTTATAAAACTTTACGAAATTTTAATGGAAGATACAAGAATAATAGGAGAATACGATAGTATATTCACTTTATGAAAAAAAAAAATTATTTATAAAAAAAAATTTTTTTTAATAAACAAAGTTAAATGAAACAATGTTTTCGGCTGGGTAGGACAGTTTTTTTTAGTTTTTATTCCTTTATCCATAAGCTAACGATCACCGCAAAAAAAATTTTGTAATCTTCAGAAAAACAAAAATTATGAATTTTTTACCGTAGCCGCATAGGCGTCGGCGCCACGCGGAGTCGCGCGGTAAGAAACTTGGGTGTGTAAAAAGAAGCGTCTTTTTACACACCCACCAATGCCGTCACAAGCTTTTTATATTTATAAAAATCGATTCAATTTGCTGAATTTGTTATACCACGAAGAAGACTTTGGTATTAAAGCTGAGTGGAACTTTTTTGCTACTGCTCATACCTGTGTGAACCTGGCAACCAACTTAACGGAAACCGACTTCTCTTTTTTTTCATTCGATTGTACCCGGTTTGTACCCGTTTGCACCGCATTTAATTTCGTTTGTACCTTAAAGGGGAGGAAATGGCAGGGGGTGAAAAAATGACGGGCAACTGACTTCACGCAATTGCATTTCTTCATTATGCATTCGATTGTACCCTGTTTGTACCCGTTTGTAACGCGTTTTATTTGGCCTGGAACTTAATGGGACGGAAATGACAAGAGGTGGAAAAATTACTGGCAACTCATTTCACACAATATATTTTTTTTTTTTGGAATTCGATTGTATCCGGTTTGTACCCGTTTGTACCGCATTTTAATTGGTTTGTACCTTCAGGGAGCGCAAATAGTGCATAGATGAAAAACTTCAAACTGCGTAACTTAGCCGCCTATCGTCGAGTGTTCCGTTTGTACCTCTTCAAAATCGTTTGTACCGTCTTGGAAACGATAGCACGCCTTCCTATTATTCATAGTTTCGTTTGTACCTCTTCGAAATCGTTTGTACCCACATGAAAACAACAGTACTCCTTAGTAAGATTGCTTGTTTCGTTTGTACTCTCTTAAAATCGTTTGTACCCCTACGAAATCGTTTGTACCGTCTTGGAAACGATAGCACGCCTTCCTATTATTCATAGTTTCGTTTGTACCTCTTCGAAATCGTTTGTACCCTCATGAAAACAACAGTACTCCTTAGTAAGATTGCTTGTTTCGTTTGTACTCTCTTAAAATCGTTTGTACCCCTACGAAATCGTTTGTACCGCCTTGGAAACGATATCACGCCTTCCGATTATTGAACGTTTCGTTTGTACCCTCTTAAAATCGTTTGTACCCCTACGAAATCGCTTGTACCGCCTTGAAAACATCAGTACCCCTTCAAAATATTGCTTATTTCGTTTGTACCCTCTTAAAATCGTTTGTACCCCTACGAAATCGTTTGTACCGACTTGAAAACAATAGTACCCCTTCAATAGATTGCTTATTTCATTTGTACCCTCTTAAAATCGTTTGAATCCCTACGAAATCGTTTGTACCGCCTTGGAAACGATATCATGCCTTCCTATTATTGATAGTTTCGTTTGTACCCTCTTAAAATCGTTTGTACCCCTACGAAATCGCTTGTACCGCCTTGAAAACATCAGTACCCCTTCAAAATATTGCTTATTTCGTTTGTACCCTCTTAAAATCGTTTGTACCCCTACGAAATCATTTGTACCGACTTGAAAACAATAGTACCCCTTCAAAAAGATTGCTTATCTCGTTTGTACCCTCTTAAAATCGTTTGTACCCCTACGAAATCGTTTGTAAATTGAGAACGGGACATCGTACGATTGCGAGTGACATCGCGTTCGACTGGGTTCAAGACGGACTTGCCATCGCCAGCTCCGGAGGGCAGTGGAAACGGTTTCTGTCGGGGGTGGTCAGGGGACTGGCTTTTTTTCTCTTTTCTCCTGACCAGCCTGAGCGTAGGGATACAAACGATTTTAAGAGGGTACAAACGAAACTATCAATAATAGGAAGGCGTGATGTCGTTTGCAAGGCGGTACAAACGATTTCGTAGGGGTACAAACGATTTTAAGAGGGTACAAACGAAATAAACAATCTTACTAAGGGGTACTGTTGTTTTCAAGTGGGTACAAACGATTTCGTAGAGGTACAAACGAAACTATTAATAACAGGAAAGCATGATATCGTTTTCAAGGCGGTACAAACGATTTGGTAGGGGCACAAACGATTTTACGTAGGTACAAACGAAGTAATCAATCTTACGAAGGGGTACTATTGTTTTCAAGGCGGTACAAACGATTTCATAAAGGTACAAACGATTTTAAGAGGGTAAAAACGAAATAAGCAATCTTACCAAGGGGTACTGTTGTTTTCAAGTGGGAACAAACGATTTCGTAGAGGTACAAACGATTTTAAGGAGGTACAAACGAAACTATCAATAATAGGAAGGCGTGATATCGTTTCCAAGGCGGTACAAACGATTTCGTAGGGGTACAAACGATTTTAGGAGGGTACAAATGAAATAAGCAATCTTACTAATGAGTACTGTTGTTTTCAAGTGGGTACAAACGATATCGAAGAGGAACAAACGAAACAATGAATAATAGGAAGGCGTGCTATCGTTTCCAAGACGGTACAAACGATTTTGAAGAGGTACAAACGGAACACTCGACGATAGGCAGCTAAATTACGCAGTTTGAAGTTTTTCATCTATGCACTATTTGCGCTCCCTGAAGGTACAAACCAATTGAAATGCGGTACAAACGGGTACAAACCGGATACAATCGAATTCCAAAAAGAAAATATATTGTGTGAAATGAGTTGCCAGTAATTTTTCCACCCCTTGTCATTTCCGCCCCATTAAGTTCCAGGCCAAATAAAAAGCGGAACAAACGGGTACAAACAGGGTACAATCGAATGCATAATGAAGAAATGCTATTGCGTGAAGTCAGTTGCCCGTCATTTTTTCACCCCCCTGCCAGTTCCGCCCCTTTAAGGTACAAACGAAATTAAATGCGGTACAAACGGGTACAAACCGGGTACAATCGAATGAAAAAAAGAGAAGTCGTTTTCCGTTAAGTTGGTTGCCAGGTTCACACAGGTACTGCTCATGGCAAAGGAGCTTGCGACGGCATTGGTGGGTGTGTAAAAAGAAGTGCTTACCACGCAAGTTTGCAAAATAAAACTATAGTAACATCGCGAAAACTGTATGAATGGGCTCGTGAATTTTTCAAAAAAATTGAGTTTGAATTTTGTTCATCGGATGCATACAAAAAACACAAAAAACACTTAGGATCACGTTTTTCAAATGCTAAAGCCATAAAAGTAACCCGACAATATCATCGTTTCAAATCGTTCGATATAAAAAATTTAGAATGTAAGATTTTTTCCGATCATACCAAAGTTGTCGTACTAAAAGTATGTAGATAATTTATCGATATATTTATTGCATATGTGTTTGCTAGCGTGGCGTGAAGGGGCGAGGCGCGGAGGAGCAGGTCGCAAAAGGCACGCGCGGCGCCTTTGTGACTACGGTAAAAAATTTAAACTTTTGTTTTTCTGAAGATTACAAATTTTTTTTCGCGGGGATCGTTAGCTTAAGGATAAAGGAATAAAACCTAAAAAAAACTATCCTACCAAGCCCAGAACATTATTTAATTTACCTTTGTTTATTAAAAAAATAATTTTTTATAATTTAATATTTTTTTATAAAGTGAATATACTATCGTATTCTCCTATTATTCTTGTATCTGCCATTAAAATTTCGTAAAGTTTTATAAAATACTCGCTGAATAATCGCCTTTTCAGAAAAACCTTACCTAAAAAGTAATTTGTTTATAACTTTTGCAAAATAAAAAAATTTGCAAAAACATTTTAGGATATTAATTTTTGAAATATAAACCTTCTTTGTCCCTAAAAAGAAATATAAAATTCAACACATCGATTTTAAGTGGCCCACTTCAGGAATTTTGACTCTGTACTGATACACTGATCACTGTGTGAACAATAAATCCTATTTACATATGTAGATTTTATTGAAATTATTTTCACCTATCTATTCCTAATGAAGAAATCTAATAGAAAATATATTGACTGTTAAACTGAGTTAACAGCAACTTGATTACTGAGAAATAAAACAAAATAGCAATTTTGTCGAATTGGATAAAGCGCAAATGAAAAGAGATCCTTCTACATAACAAGGTACCTATTACCATGAAATATCTCATTTAGGTAGTTTTTTTTATGGAATTTTTTATAAACTGCTGTGAATATAAAGTTTGTTCATCATCATTTTTTTCGTTAAAGCCACCAGAGGACTAAAAACTATTAGCACTACTGCTAAACTATTTTAAAAATCAACCTAACGAAAGGTATTCTTTTTTATCTACAAAAGGAATCTAAACTACCAAAAGCTACATAACATAAAAATATTTACAGATACACAGGATGTTCTGTGTGAGGCTACCACTACATCACATTAACATTAACATAAATAGTACACCGTACGTATTGTTACAGCATGCGATAGTGCTTAAAAAGCTTTATCCAAATATATCAAGTTTTGTTTGTTTTGGACGCGAAGTTATTGTTTGAGCCCTAAGGCTCCGATGAATTTTGTTTTGCACAAAGCGCGATTTTTAGAAAAAAAAAGGTCGATTCGTTCGGTTACCTTTTTCTTCAGCTGCTCGTGTCGATCGATTCGTATTGAATTTGTGAATGTGAATGTCTGTGGTGTAGGCACTTCCGACCGAGAATATTTCCGATACCAGTCCATTGCTAGGCAACGCGGCGTGTATCCTTAGTCAATGTTTATAAACAATAAACACTGTTCGAGTTCACTTGAATAACGCGCACTAAACATACCGCCGGCCTTGAAACCACGGGTTTCAAAACAAAAAATTGTTCAAAAGTTATGTTATAAAAAATGTCAATACACGTAAACGATATTGTCTAA
>JAPWTK010000312.1:397500-566724 GCA_029963805.1 Aromia moschata | reverse complement strand
ATAAAAAATGTTATGACAGCAGTTCGGTTATTTAATAGCCACACCTCGTATTAGATAGGGGTGTCCTATTTGTAAAATCGATGTCAAAAGTTGACATTTGCTATGAGTATAAGATTATGTAATATAGAAAATTGGAAAATGTTGTCTTAGCAAAAAAAAAACAAATAGCAAAAAAATAGGGCTATACCAAGATCTTTTATCACACAGTATTTGGCAGGCTCATTTATAAAAGAAATTATTTGACTCAAGTTATTCAGCAGATAATTATAATTTGAACACATAACCCGAGTGGGCGTGTTTTCTTTTAAGCTGTATATAATGATACCCAGCCTACGTGACTAACACTTTTCAATATGTTGCCCCCATCTCCCCCTTATACGGGATCATTATGGCGGTTTCTATCGTGACGTGCCCTTTTTAACACGTTACTAAGGTCTGTGTCGACCCCAGATTCGCACAAATATGTAACGAGATCGCTTTGGAAATTAACCTTCCCCTTGTTTCATCCCCTATTCACGTCCCTCGGCCGTGCCAATCAACACTACTGAATGTATTCAATTTGACCACACATGGCTGATATTCCGCCGTTTTGTTATCGATATTGATATTTGTGACACTGGCGTTTGTGTCGATGTAACGATATGGATTCGTGTGGATTGTAGGTTTTGGATTTGCATCGCCGTAAGCGAAAAGTTTGTTGGGTTGTTTTCCTGATGTAACAACAGAATATACCTAAAATATTGATCAACAAATAAGTATCTTGATTTGATGCATAGAAGTTTTCTGCACTTTATTTATTAGAAATGGCTATGTATTACAGTACCCTGCAAAATATTGAAGATTTTGTGCCCCTGGACAACGAATTGTTGTTTCCGAAGCAATTTTTCCCGCTGAAATGAAATCCGGGCTCTATCACGTCAGGTTTTTGAGATATTCTAACCTAAAAGTGCAAAAAAAACACCGTTTTTTTTACATATTTGAGGTTATGTAGCACCGCGATTGTTTTTTTCCTCTAAAAAATTCAATATGGTGACCATGAACATTCGGAAAACAAGTAGAGTTTTTGAGATATTCTAATCTAAAAGTGCAAAAAACACTGTTTTTTTTTTACATTTTTGAGGTTATGTATCATCGTATTTTTTTTTCGAAAAAAAAACAGACAATATATCTTAAAGTACCTACTGTTATTGCTCTTCCAAATGCTGCTGAGTTTGTGCAAATATCTTGAAAATTTCAAAATGCGATATCTCGATGAAAAAAAGATATTTGAGCAAACTCAAAGACATTTGAAAGAGGGGACTTGTACTTTAAGATCCCACACATAATTTTTTGAGAAAAAAATTCTCGGTGCTACATAACCTCAAATATGTCAAAAACAGCGTGTTTTTAACTTTTAGATTAGAATATCTCAAAACCTGACGTAATATGTAGAGCAATTCTGATTCTGATTCCCGGATTTGTTTTCAGCTAGAAAAATGACTTCGGAAACAACTATTCATTGTCCAGGGGCAAAATCTTGCCCCTGAATCGAGATCGACCTGCATTGAGAAAGGAAATTTTCATTACAGACAAACACTTCCTTTCGTCTTCCATTCGTTAGAATGTTGCGTGACAAGCAATCAAACAAATAATGCTCAAGTTTATTTACAGTGTTTGCGCCCATTTTATTTCGCTTCAATATTCGGTTCAGTTCCTCAAGTTTGTTTACAGAGCATGCTCGATGTACAGTGTGTCCGAGTTGTAATTCTTGCCTTATAGCTCACCCACCCATTTTTTGATATATTTCAAATTATTGAAAACCATGTACAATTATATAGTGTTTATAGACACTACCGTTGTTTTATCGACACAGCTATCGTATACATTTTCATTAGTCGATTAAAATAAAATATAACTACAAAAATCGCATAATGATTTTAAATATTTTACAACACTTAAGTGGTGAATTAAAATCGAATAATTTCAAACATATTACACGCTAAAGATTTATGTCCAGTTTATTTTTTAGATATTCAACGAAACCAGTGACAACACAAAAATACACATTCCTATTATCAAACTATTATTTGTGCTGTGACTGACATCAGAGTATTTCTTCTCTGTTTTCTTTTATAGGTGGCCCATATAGGGGCCCTTTTATCATTTTACCCTTTTATACATTGTGTACAAAGTTGACATCATTATGTGAAATATATGAGATATTTTTATTGTTAAATTTGTTGATAATCTAATTTAATGCATGTTTTAAATATATTATTTTGCCTAAATGGGGTTGCGGAGCCCTTTAATTAGAATTTAGAAAAAATAATTTCCCTAACCACTTCTTGTAAATCCTGTCAAATATTTTAGATATTCATCTTGTTTGTATTCTTTTTTCCAACAACTTACCTCAAAGTGATATTTTTTAAATAACAATTTCACTTGTACTCTCCACATCTTCATTTCAATGCAACCCCTGGTATATTTTTCTATTTTCCCACCCTTCTTGTTTTCTATAATCTGGCGAGAGCGGCGGTCAGAGCAGAGGATGATAGAACAAAGGGTGGTGGTTTATATAAAATTTGCTACGTTAATATTTGCCTCGCATGAATATTCATAAAAGTGAAGCGGCATCGAGCATGTGAGAATATTTACAAAATTTACACATTTTACATAGCCGTGGAACGTTGAAAAGCGTTGCGGCCAAACGCGTAACCTATCCTAACACTAATTTGCATACGGTTTAGGAGAGTGATGGCCTGCAGTTATGCGAGTTTTCGTTTTAATCTTATTAAAATTTCGCAAAATAGTGGCATATCACGTGGCTTTACAATGGGAGGAACTGCGCGCCAATTTTAACCCCCGGCAAATTAAGTTTTTGTTATAATTTCGCACTTAAAACTACGAAACGTAGAACCGAATATTTCGCTTTGTTTCCTGGACATTCTGACAATGGTAGGTTTTTGTGTTATCTCGCCTACTACTAACAAATAACCGAACTGATGCTACTACCAGAACGCTATGAGCGTGTCGCGACAAGTTTGAACAGAATTGTGTCTGGTGATACTTTCCCCACCCTGAGCTCGCTAGACAAGCCAGTGGGTCACTCAGTTTGACTGTAGCAGTCGTTTGAATTAGTCTACGCACCAGTGACGCGTCGAAAAAATGTTCAAATGGAGCAACGGGTTAATCTCAAGTTTCTTGTTAAATTGGGGAAAACTTTACTTACAAATTGAAGAAGGTACGGGAATTAATGTTTATCCCGCACACAAGTTTTTGAATGGTTTAAACGGTGTAAAGAGGGACGTAAAACGACCGAAGACGATCCGCGCCCCGGACGGCCTTCAACGTCAAAAACGGACGAAAACATTGAAAAAACTGGTAAATTAATCCGCGAAGATCATCGTTTAAGCATCCGAAGGCTTACTGAAATAACAGGAATCGACAAAGAATGTGTTTTTGTCGAAGAATGTGAATGTGTCGCTAGATTTTGCATGAATCGTTCGTCATGCGCAAAGTTTGTCATGCCCAAAATTGGTGTCAAAACTCCTCACTCCCGAGCAAAAGGAATCAAGAATGAACATTTGCGCTGATATTCTAAACAACATTGACATTGATCCAGGCTTTTTAGATACGGTGATTACTTGTGATGAAAGTGTGGAAGCGGTTAAAGCAAAGCGATGGAGGTTCTGAACCAGCTGACAAAGCGGACTTTTGCACTGCTTTCAACAATGAAAAAAGTCGTATATAGCGGTGTAGAGATCCCAAGGGAACTACATTGAATAGGAAAAAACTTTTTACCGTGATTGGTAACGAATAAAAAATGTTATGACAGCAGTTCGGTTATTTAAAAGCCACACCTCGTATTTTCCTATTACAGAAAAATCTCTCCCAATGTTATGTTGGAAAAGTACTTCGGAACTTTAGGGGACGTTATTAATTGTAATGTAGGATTAGGTGACCTGTTTCCCATATAACTATATAGTTAATTAGTGGGACCCTTTTTTTAAGTAAATAATATATTATTTATTAAAAAAAGGACTTTCGGGAAAACTTCGAGCCAATTTTATTCAACTAACAATACAAAAGTAGCATTTGAAGAGTGAAAACACAATTAAAAAACATTTTTTTACAAAATTAAAAAGCAAAAACGCCGATTGAATTAAAATCGAATATAATATATGGAATACCATGGGCAAGTAATAAAGTTTATGTGGGTCAGACCGGAAGGTATTTGAAAAAAAAGTATGACATAAAAATGATGTTAGTGCTAACAATTTGCAAAAGAACAAGGTAAACGAGACAGCACTGGTGACACATACCAAAATAGGACATCATTTTCGTTTGACGAAATCAAAATTATTGGACAACAAAACAATTACAAAAAACGATTGTTACATGAAATGATTGCTATTAAAAAGAGTGATTCAGTGAACAAACGCACTGACATTGACAATTTGAATACGGCATATTTCAATTTAATATAATAAATTCCATACTAGACTTAGAAGATCACTTGCATGACAAATACCTAATTATAAAAACAATATATACAGTGCGTCCATAAAGTGACGCATAAATTCATTATTAGCTAAATGAACAATATTATTGAAAATTCCCGAGACAAGGTCAATTTTTGATTGCGATTTACTATTTTGTCACATAATAATTTAATATACAGGGTGTCCCACCTTCGAGTAATGACGCCACTTTTTTTTAATGGGAATAATTTTTTTTTCAAGTTTCGGATACCCTGGCCGAGCTGGGTAAAATGTATCACAAGTTGCTTCTATCTATTACAGGGTGGACAACAATACATAGTGTTTATGAAAAATTTCATTAGAAAGTTATAGTTTCTGTATTTTTAGAAAAGTCACAATAAATGCTCAAATTGTTCTCCGTTGACTGCTAAACAATGACCGAATCGGCAATACATTCGCTTCTGAATTTTGTAACATAGCAGGTGTTATGTTTAACGTTTCTTGCCTGATTCGATCTTTGAGTACGGATGTTCTCGGTCTAGTATAAACTTTAATTTCAAATAACCCCATAAAAAGAAATCTAGTGGAGTAAGATCGTGGGGATTCACTGATCCTCTTCTTCCTATCCACCGATCTGGAAAGGTTCTGTGTAAAAACTCGCGCACAGCTATAGCAAAATGTGGTGGTGCACCATCCTGTTGAAACCAAATTTGCCGTCTAAAGTATTGGCTATTTCAATATCAGGAAATAGCCGGGTAAGTCAGGAATTAATGTATATTGTAAAAAATTCAGATACAATGCTCCTGTCAAATTTTCATCAAAAAAGTATGGACCAACTTCTATTTCTCACAATACCAGCCCACACATTGACCTTTTGTGGATGTTGCGTATGGTATTCTTGCATCCAGTGTGGATTTTCCTGAGAAGTAGCGGGTGTTTTGCCGATTAACATGCGTTCAAAAAAACGTTGCCTCGTCAGAAAATAAAATATTAGCAATGAAACGTTATTTTGATTATTGTGGTCCATCATGTACTCGCAGAATTCAGTTCTTCGGTCAAAGTCGTCTTCAGCCAATTCATGGATGAGGCGACTCTTAGAGGGGGGGTATTTTATTTTTTTAAAAATATTCGATACTGAAGACTTTCCAATATTCAAATCCCTAGATACTTGCCGTACTGTACAATGTGGATTTTCTAGTGCCGACAAAATTACGTCTTGTTGAACATTTTCATTAATTTTAGGTCTCCTTGCCTTGGTGCATCCCTCACGTTCTAATTCTCGTATTTTCGCTCTATTCTGCTTACTGTAGATTGTGAAACAGGTTCACGATCTGGGTGCATTTCATGGAATAATCTACACACCTCTTGTTGTGCATTCTCCCAACACCAATCATCATTAAATTTCAATCCTATCCCTTTCATTTAAAGGCATTTTCAACAAAACGTTTTAAATAAATTAGATTTAGGTTTCACTTAAAGTACCTACTTTGAAGCGTTAACAATACAAAAGTGAACTATAGCCGTTTTTAATATGGCAAAAAATGACAATGACAATCAAAAAACAAATGACAAAAAAATAACGAACCACGTATCGCGCCTCGCGTCATTCGCGCGTCTTGTCCAAACTGGGTTTATTAAAGTAGTTGTATTTTTTGTATCACAATAACGTTAATTTAATTTTTTTTTAGTGCGTTTAATCAGCAATACATAATTTGTAATTTTTGTACTGTTGTCCACCCTGTAATAGATAGAAGCAACTTGTGATACATTTTTGGACTCAGCTCGGCCCAGGGTCATCCAAAATTGAAAAAAATGTATTAAAAAAAAATTGGTGTCGGTTTCATTACTCGAAGGTGGGACACCCTGTATATTAAATTAGTATGTGACAAAATAGTAAATCGCAATCAAAAATTGACTTTATTCTGGAATTTTCAATAATATTGTTCATTTAGCTAATAATGAATTTATGCGTCACTTTATGGACGCACTGTATATATATATATATATTTATAAATAAAAACATGTATATACATACGCTTTTAATGTAAGTTTTATTAATGCTACCCTGTATAAAAGTATTTTAGCAATTTTTACAATTTTTAGTGTCTTTTTTAAAGAAGTTAGACATTTTTATTTATTTCTTATATTTGTATGTGAGTTTTTAAGCTAATTAGAACTGTACGGGTAGATAGCCGATGCACGTCTGGGTGACAGTACGTTGTATTCTACTGTTTTTCTATTATTACTGTTTTATCAATGTTTCATTCATATTTATTTTTAAAAACGACAGCAAAAAGCTTATTCAATTGTAAGTATAAATATGAAACATGTAACCGATTCCCTATTTTAATCTGTGTGGTATTACGTTTGTTATTATCTACATTGCGTGTTTGTCATATTTTAGAGTCCTGAGGATGCAAATAAATTTTGCGAAACGTCGACTAACTGAAAATTAGTTTTTTTGGAAACATTTGACCTCATCCCACAATTAACTATATAGACGTTATTAATGTTAGGGCACATGCAACAAAAGTCAAAAGTATCATTTGAACATTTTTAATGTATAATTGAATGCCGTATACAGATTGGTTCAGCCCAGTATGAACGCGAGAGCGAGCATTATGACAATCTATTAAAAATCACCATGCCCCTGGTGAGGAGTCGTTAGTTAGCTGTATTAACTCTCAGTTATTATAAAATGGATTCTTATTACTTATTGCACAATAAGTCATTAACCAACAGTTAATTTTACGACTGGAGATTGAAAAGCTCTGTATCTTTGAGTATATTTTTGAATCTCTCCCTATGTTCGCATCTCTTTGAGCCCGTAATACCCGCATTATATTAGAACCGTATGGTTCATTTTAGCTAGTTTAAAATGTGATTGTATTAAGGACTATTCTGCTCTGTCAAATAAAGAGTAACTGGCATTATTGGACCTTTATCTGGATTGACTTTGGATTGACTTTTTTTTTAAGTTTCTACAAAAAAACGTGAAGGTAAAGCATGAATGTTCTCGAATGATTTATGTCTATATGAATGATAAATTATTGGCTTCGTTTCCTATTTTAGACCATTGAAGCTTAAGCTAAAAAAATATATTAAAGTATGTGTAAAATACTTCTAATAAATGAAATATAATTAACTACCCCTGTAAATTAAGTATTTACAGGTATAAATCAAGTTCCGAAGAAGCAAACATCACTGAATTTTATATAATTTATGTGTCATTTATATTTATAATTCCGTGCAAATTAAAACAATGTGTGCAAAATAAAAATCTCTAATTTGTGTTGAACGTTTACATACCCTTGTCCAAATGGGTATTCCTTTGGAAGAAATAAATGTCTACATTGACTTCTGTGAAGGTTATTGTTTAAAGAAAATGAGATGGAAAAGAAAACTAGTGATTTAAGCACATGTATTTGGTATGTTTTATTTTTTGACTAGATATTTCGTAACTATAACATTAGTAAACAATTATATTCCAACAATATTCATGTTGGAGCCACCTAATAGCCCAGTATTTTTTGTACATTAACAACGTTAACAAAATCGGGGAATTTGGAGATCATATTTTATACATATACTATATCACCATTCATTAAATATGTTTGTTTATACGTATCTACATATTCAAATGAAGTGCGCATATAATGATAAGTTTGATTTGCCCTGGGTTCCAATATTTTTTATGTATATGTTAAATATTATTGAGATCCAAACTGAATGAATTTTCACGATGTCAAACAATCTCTATTTTTAAAGCAAAACAATCTACCGCATAACGGTGAGTATCTCGTGTTATTTCCACAGATTGTTCCTTCACAAAGTTTTGAAAAAAAAAATAGTAATTTCACTCTTTTAAATAAGTACTCTCGATTATATTGTCAACGATCCACTCAACAAGCCATTTACATAATGTAACAACATTTTTAGTTTTCATCATTCACAGCGACAACTTCAAGCGCAGGACTACCAACCGATTCCACATCAGTCGAACTTAACGAGTCAGCCTGTCTCCCCGGCTTCTGATTCATGTAATCTACCACCAATTCCAGGCCGATCAGAGCTCGTAAATCCTTGACTCTCTTCTTCTTCTCTTCATCCGTTTCATTCTTATTTTCTTCTGCGTCACAGTTGTCTCTCTTGTTCTCCCCAATCTCTCTTATATGGTGGTGATATTATTCATGATGTAATTTGTGCTGGTCTTGTTCGTGTTTCTGTCGAAGCCCATCGATTTGACGTCGAATTTAGTCGACCTACTCTCCTTCTCGGAAGAATTGGTTGGACTTTTGCTGGAGCTCGGTACAGGCACCGAGAAAGCCGAGCAATGTCTGTGTTGCTTGAACATGCTGTTCAACGTGTCTGTCTCGTTTTTGACTTCAATCCTTTCGCCGTGCGGTTGCTTCTCCTTACTGGAAGACGGCACGAAACTTTCCGAGGGTGACGCGTTGTCTTTTTGATTTTTCCTGTCGTATATGTGGCCGGAAACCCTCAGATCGATAAAAAAATGCAACGGGTCGATTCCGTAGGGGTGAGTGGGGTAGAGCGGGGATACCACATCGGCGGGGGAGGGGGCAGTACCAAATTCGACGAGTTACCGTCTTGAGATATGCTAGGATGCAAGTTGGGGAACATTTGGTCTGATGCCGCGTCGAATTTTTGATTCAAATGATCCGGTTTGTTCTGGTAAGCGGATTCGGGAAGTTCAGGTTTGCTCATCGTTAATTCTAGTGGGGTTTCCTCGCTCTTCCTGTTACTTTTGAGCATCCAGTCGGCGGAATTGTCCTGCTTCTCTTCCGTCTTGGGATCCAAGTTTGGTTTCGTGTAGCAATCGGTTCTCGTGGAAGACCAAGTTCTCTTTCTGGACCGTCTCATTGGCGGGGTGTAACGCGGCAGAGTTTCTCTCCGCTTTCGCCTGCACGAACGACCTCAACATCTCGCTGAAAAAATACGTGTTCGGCAACAATGACATGTTGTATAGGTAAGGCGGAGTTGCTGCTAACAGTCTCGAGACCAGGTCGGTATTTCGGAACTCCAACGGCGACATCCTCGGTTTGGCAGGTGGAGCCATGTGCTCGTTGACTGACGACATCTGGAAGAAGAAAACGTGAAAATAGTACAAGGGTACGACAAAGTTTCATGTTGCCTAAAAACTTTTGCAATCCAAAAATAAATTACATTAGCTTTTAACCCGTTTCGGCCCAGAATGCCACTCGAAGCATATCGCTCTTCGGTGCCTCAGAACTTTTCCTATTCGCTACAGAAAAATTTTTAGGGGACATATTTTGAAAGATAAAGACTTGCCCTTTCCGATGATGTCAATTAAATTTGTCTAAAAAATTGTTAAATAGGCAAAAAAACAGTATTTTTACAAAAAAACACGATTTTTTCGACAATTTTTTTTTTAAATCAATTTTTCAAGGGATTTTGGGTCTGCCATGGACCTGGAACCTCAGTAACCTGTGGAATAAATGTCTAAACTTAAAGGATGCATTGTTTAAATATCGATTTTTTCTCCCCTGTGCATCCAAAATGGCACCTCAACTGCAAAATTTTTTGCAAAAAAACTTCAAAGCCTGTTTATACGAAAATGACGAACTTTTAAAAAAATTGCCAAGAATAAAAAGTTCTTAAACTCACTTAAAGAATACGCTGGAATTTTTTTCAGAATTTTTTGAGTGATTCTTTTATTTGCACGTCAATTTTTGCAAAATTAAAAAAATCGTTCAAAAAACAAAAACATATTTTTGAGCGATTTTAAGAACTTTTTATTCTTGATAATTTTTTGTAAAAGTGCAATGTTTTCGATAAAAACAGCGTTAAAGATCAAATTAATATCGTATTATGGAAAAAGTTCGATATATTCGCACATCTATCATTTGCCAACCATGAACTTTATATTTATTGTAATAAAATCTTAGAAATACAGGGCCGTAGTTTTTAAAGAAAATTGATGTTTAAGTTTCGTTTTCATACACACATGTTTTTATGAGAGGGGCAATACATTTCACAGTAAATCTATTGTTTATCTTCAAATGATATAAAACGAAAGAAAAACACGTTAATGAAGGTAAAGTATTGGTTCTATTTTCATGTATTAAAAAACTAGTAGTTGTAACTTTTAAATATTTAAATATTTAAATAAATTTTAAATATTTTCTCGAAAACTTTGCACTTTTACGAAAAATTATCAAGAATAAAAAGTCCTTAAAATCACTCAAAGAATATGCTGGAATTTTTTAGATTTTTTTTGAACGATTTTTTGAATTTTGCAAAAGTTGACAAGTGCAAAATTAAAAAAAAAAACGCTCAAAAAATCGTCGTGCGTCATTTTCGTATAAACAGGCTTTGAAGTTTTTTGCAAAAATTTTGCAGTTGAGGTGCCATTTTGGATGCACAGGGGAGAAAAATCGATATTTAAACAATGCATCCTTTAAGTGTAGATATTTATTCCACAGGTTACTGAGGTTCCGGGTCCATGGCAGACCCAAAATCCCTTGAAAAATTGATTTGAAAAAAAAATTTTTGTCGAAAAAAATCGTGTTTTTTTGTAAAAATACTGTTTTTTTGCCTATTTAACAATTTTTTAGACAAATTTAATTGACACCATCGGAAAGGGCAAGTCTTTATCTTTCAAAATATGTCCCCTAAAAATTTTTCTGTAGCGAATAGGAAAAGTTCTGAGGCACCGAAGAGCGATATGCTTCGAGTGGCATTCTGGGCCGAAACGGATTAAGGGGTTTCCTGCAGTCGCGAGCTTACTCTGGACCTCATTTTGTCATGTTGCATGGAAGTATGCAGTAGATTAAAACAACAATGAGTACTTTTAAATACTTTGTTTTTAAACTTTATTCGCGAATTTTTATGAACAAATATAGTAAAAAATGGCGGAGTTATGGCCTGTCGTCGAGAGCACGTTTTCGCGGTAGGGTGCGCGGTGGCCACGATTTCTCGGAAACCGGTAATCGGAAACAAACAAGCAAATTTGTGCTTTATTCTACATCGAATCGACTAGTGACTGAACGTTGGAAATTAATTTAGGGTGATTCTACGCAAAAATGGCAACCGTTTGAAGAAAATAGCTGTTTTTTGGCCTAACATTCGACCCTTTTAACCTTAAAAAAATATTAATTTTGATCAGAAATTAAAATCATACGTTTAATCACGAGCTAATGTTATCGCCAACAATTCCAAAAAGTTTCATTAAAACCCATCCAGAAGTTTGTCTGTAATCTTGGCCATTGATTTGGAAAATGTCGTTTTGAGAAAAACGCGTTTAAAGTTCTTCTTTAAAAAATTCTTTAGAGTTCCTATTCTTCTTTAAATATTTTTTAAAATGATTTCAGATAGCGCCACGATGATACATAATACGTTTTTGACCTTTTAAACAGGCCATCAGGCTAACACGAATAATAAGAGACGGAGCACCTGGTGGGCTGGCAGCGAGCGCCGCTCGCCTGGGTGCAGCGTTCGCTTTGGCGGTCGAGAAAAATAGGTTTGTATTCTCGAACCGACTTTAAACTTTGGAATTAAATAGTCAAAAGACCATACTTTCGCACTGTGACATTTTCCAAAAATCAATTTTTTCAAATTTTATGACTGCAGGTAACCCCTTTAAGCAATCCCAAAGAGTTGATTGATAGTAGCGAATGTAGTGAAAGTAACTAAAATGTAGATGTCTATTCAAGTAAAATACGTGTAATAATGTATTTTCTTTAATTTTGTTGTTTTTTGTTCGTTTGTTTTGTTGTTGGTTTATAATTCTAAAAAAAACTACAGACGCTTTTGGGTAACCCCAAACACAAAGTCGACAATAACGAAAAGTCAAGAATATACGAAATAAGTTGTAAAGACTGCGATCAAAAGTATATTAAGCAAACAAAAAAGATCTATTTTGACTAGATTTAAAAAAACACATGGCTCATTTGAAATATAGCAGAACGGAAAAATCTTGTGTTGCCTAACACGCTTTTGAAAGTTTATAAATCCTAAAGTGTAACAGTAGTATGAATAAGGACAATGGTCCGATACCCACTAGTCTACTGTTTGCTCTGATAAACAAAGACAGATGTTACGGTTCAACAACTGTATACCGTGGCAACAAATTAAGTATAAATAGTGCACGAGTGTAGATTATAATTTAGCTTTAATCTTCTCCTGAAGATGACAACTTAGTTGGCGAAACGCGCGTCGAGAAAAGTATAGTAGTTCGGTGTTTCGTCGGAAAAGGTCCAGTTTTTTGTTTCTACGCCGAAGGTTCCAATACCCACTCTAGGTTTAATTTTGTGTCAAAATTAAAAAAAAAAACGTCTTCAAAGTCTGTCGTGGACCCAGTCCCGCATATCCGGAATTATTATCCTTAAAACTATCAAGTTCTGTAGTTTTTATTATGAAGAAAATTAAATTTGGTAATCACTAGCGTCCAGAAAGTTTGCTATAACGCAGGGTAATTTGCGTTTAACTATCAAGAGCTCCCACACGGAACCGACGCACTAATGCTGTGGTACTACGGCGCACACAGAGTCCCAGCACATTACCAGGCACGGTCAGTGGCGTACGCATGTACGGGAAAGAAATACACGCATACATCATTTACAATGCGCTTAAAAAATACGGTTTATACTTTAATTATTTATCATAGATTTGTATGGTACCGACCATACGTTATGGTACACATTTCCAGACCCTAGTAATCACGGTTACTTTAGAAATTGTAGAAGAGTTACTGGCTACTGGGTTATTCAACACGGGACGCCTTTTAGGATTTCTAAATATAATTTTCACATATAGCATGGATTTCGATCAAAATGGGGCACTACCACATTTTGTGGCAAATATCAAGGAGTATTTAAATGCACAATTTCCAGGACACTGGATAAGCAGAAGAGACACAACTGAATGGCCAGCGCGCTTCCTGGATCTAAATCCCTTAGATTCTTTTCTGTGGGGGCATTTAAAATGTAATCTTTATGTCAGTCGACCAGATAACATTGAAGACTTGAAACAGAAAATTTAAAATGAAACCTGGGCTATTCCTGAAGATTTCCTAGTGAATGTTTCGGAAAATGGAGGCCACTTTTAACACCTCATTCGTTGACTATTTGTCAACGTTGTTTTGTTGTTTCATTTTTAAAAAATAAATAAGTAAAGATTTTTCATAACGTCTGCGCCTTTAGTAAACATATTTTTTTTAAAGGAAAATGGCTATAACTCAAACGTATAACAATGATAAAAATTGCGGAATCTCTTCAAAATACTTAATATTGACTAGTAGACCATGATTTCATATTTGAGTATTAAATTTAATTGCAAACAATTTTTCTCAATAACTTTTTTACATAGCGTTAATATTTAAGGTACTTTACTCTTCTTTATTATTGATTTGTTTTTGAACATTTGTTAAATTGATCAAACAACAAACTTTCTGGACGGTTCAAGACAAGCAAAACTTTTTATGAAGAATGGCTTTTTGTCGAAAAATTAATTATTTTGTCCATTTCACCTATAGGTAACTCAATCCGGGGACACCCTGTATATATTTAAATTATATATTATGCAATTACAATTACAGTAGACTATTTTCTTAATAATAAATTCGTCATAACTTGATAGTACTAAGAGTAATTATTGAAGATATAAGGGATAGATTCCACGGCATACTTTGAGGGCGTTTTGTTTTAATCTTACAGTGTGTGATTAATAAAAAATTACTTTATTGCAATGTTATCTCCAGGTAAGAATTTCTTTCCTTTAATGGAAAGGACATTCAGATATTATAAATAGGTTTAATACAAAGATTACGTTTGAAATAGGTTTGCAATATCTTTTCAAAAGTAACTTTTAAGTTGTTAAAAGTTATTAGGTACTGACACTTCGTAATTTTTCACCCTCGCCCTTGAGATGGGCGCATTAACTATCCGGTAAACCAACCGCTTACATTCTTAGCCAATTTTAATATCCGCTTTTAGTGCGCGAGAAGAAAAATGATACAATTACATCTTAATTTTCTAGATTGAAAAATGCACTACGAATTTAGCATTATAATTGAACGCGGACAAATTGGCATCTTCAATTCTGCTCCCTCGCTCGTATTTCCATAAAAAAGTAGCTAATTTACTCTGAAACAACTTCTCGAATTTTGATAAGCCATTATTCTGGAATCTCCGCAAAATAATACTTTCGTCGTTATTCGAGTTACAGCAGACCAGATCAATTAGTCGAGCAATAAAACATCTTTTCTGTTGAAATTTTTATGCAAACATGCCTGTGAAAAGTACACCGATTCGAGTAAGCGACACATTCGAACTTTTTTGCTGAAGTTAAGTGAAGACTAACTCTCTATCCTGAGGATCTTTTTTAAATTTAAAATATTACTGACATTCATTTTTTGTCATTATTTAAAAATAATCAAGTACGCCAGTCAATAGAGCTCGAAAAGGGGTGAGTTTATGACACGATTGATACCTGGAAATCCGACTACGGGATACTTTTAAGTTCAGTCCTTAGATGAAAACGTATATGAATTGGACTAGGAAAGAGTTGCACTTTTTTTTTTAATAAATTAGTGAATAAAAAATGGAGTTTTTTCAGTTTTTTGCTTATAGAAGAAAAGCTATTGAAGCAATCACATCGCATCCAATAGGAAAGTTGTAGAGAATTCAAAAACCTTTGAAATTAAAAAAAAAAATCAAGTCGATCGGTACATTTTTTCGCTGAGAAAACTCGGAAAAAACGCAAAAAAATTACCTTTTCTTAATAAATTCGTAATTCGAGTATTTTTGCATTAGAAGAGTCAATCGTGTGGGAAAATGTAGGTAATATCACGAAGAATGAGTGTGCGTTATATGGATTATGTCCGATGAATAGTTTTTGCACAATAGTCGAATAAAGTTTTTTACATCGTATTTTGAATATTCCATAACACGTCGAGCGATAGATTAAATAACATTTTCTCGACTGATTCGGAAACTACAGAGTGTAAACTACAATTCGTCCATTTACTTTGTTTCATTTAAATGCCATTAAATTTGTGTAAAACGCCTCTGAACACCGCGCGAAATTTGCTGGTCGCTGCCGCCGCTTCCTCTCGCTCCCCCGCCCCAATTACCTCGCTCGGCTGTCAGCGCGCCGCCGAACATTTTGCGCGGTGTTCAGAGGCGTTTTACACCAATTTAACTGGCACTGAACTGACTGAAAGTATCAATCGTGTCATGTCAAAAAGCTCTATTGACTGGCCTAAAGGTGAAGGCATTTAGAACTGGCATTTATCGAAGTGTTATGTTAGAAATGGTAGTGAGATCAATGAGAAATGGATACGTTCAATGACTGGCATACGAGGTGTGACTAAACTAACCGAACTGCTGTCATAACACTTTTTATTAGTTACCAATTACAGTGGCAACTTTTTCGCCTTCAATGTACTCCCTTTGGCGATCTCTATACCGCTCCATACGATTTTTTCATTGTTGAAAGCAGTGCTGGAAGCCCGCTTCTGTTCAGCTGGTTCGGAACCTCCGTCGCGTTTGCTTTAACCGCTTCCACACTTTCGAATCTTTTTCCCTTCATCGCCGATTTGACCTTGGAAAATTAAAAAAGTCATAGGGGTCAAGGTCGAGCGAGTATGGTAGATATTCTAACACAGTAATGCAGCATTTTGCAAAAAACGCCTTTACAGACAAAGCAGAATGGACCGACGTATTGTCTTAGTGCATCTTCCATGATTTGGTCTTCCACAAATTGAGTCTTCGTCTTCTCACATGCTCGCGTGAGAAGGAACTCCCCTCAGGGACCCCGTGAACGTAAACGATGTCTTGAATGTCAAAAAAGACGATTATCATCGCTTTGAATTTGGATTTGCTCATCCTGGCTCTTTTTTGCCTTGGCGAGTTCGGGCTCTTCCAATGCATGGATTGGCGTTTTGTTTTGGGGGTCGTAAGTAAAATACCATGATTCATGATTCATCGTAAGTAATCACCGTGTCTTACGCCTGGATCAGTGTCAATGTTGTATAGAATGTCAGCGCAAGTGTTCATTCTTGATTCCTTTTGCTCCAGAGTGAAGATTTTTGGCACCATTTTTGAACGATTCATGCAAAGTCTGGCGAACACATTCTTTGTCGATTCCTGTTATTTCAGCAAGCCCTCGGATGCTTAGAATCTTCGCGGATTAATTTATCATTTTTTTCAACGTTTTCTTCCGTTTTTGAAGTTGAAGGCCGTCCGGGGCGCGGATCATCTTCGGTCATTTTACGTCCCTCTTTAAATCCTTTAAACCATTCAGAAACTTGTGTGCGGGATAAACACTCATTCCCATTATTTCTGTAGCTTCTGTAAAAGTTTTCCCCCAGTTTAACAAGAAACTTGAGATTAACCCGTTGTTCCATCTGAACACAACATTTTTTCGACGCGTCACTGGTGCGTAGACTAATTCAAACGACTATTACAGTCAAACTGAGTGACGCACTGGCTTGTTCAGCGAGCTCGAGATGGGGAAAGTATCACAAGACATAGTTCTGTTCAAACTTTTCGCGACAGGCTCGCAGCGCGCGCGGGTAGCAGCATCAGTTATTTAATCATTTAACCACATCTCGTATATGATGACATCAGTGATAGATATGATGACATTAAAATATATTTTAATAACTTTTTATGCTGCTAAAGCAACTCTTTGATTTATAAACTCAAACTAGAAGCATATGAGCACAAAAAAACGTTTAAAAAAAACATATGATAACAAAGTAAATGATACCGGACAATCCAATCACAACTAGCAGTATTATTTATCTGGGTCAATAAATGGATTGATTAGAAATGGCAACGACTTCTGTTGTTTTATTTTTATCTCCTTCCATGTCGTCTGTTATCCAACCTGTGAAATGAGGTATGGTCTGTTACTTATAAGAATGCGGTTCTACCAATAGTTAATTAAACAGTGCAGTTTAGTTGCACTGTTTACTGAGGAAGCAGCACCTCCAAAAAATTGGAATGTCCTCGGTCATTTTACATCCCTCTTTAAACCCTTTAAACCATTCAGAAACTTGTGTGCGGATAAACATTCATTCCCGTAGCATCTGTAAAAGTTTTCCCCAGTTTAACAATAAACTTGAGATTAACCCGTTGCTCCACCTGAACACAACATTTTTTCGACGCGTCACTGGTGCGTAGACTAATTCAAACGACTATTACAATCAAACTGAGCAACGCACTGGCTTGTCCAGCGAGCTCAAGATGGGGAAAGTATCACAAGACACAGTTCTGTTCAAACTTTTCGCGACACGCTCGCAGCGCGCTGGTAGCAGCATCAGTTATTTAATAGCCACATCTCGTATATATATGATAACTTAAAAATTATGAAAAGACGCATATGAGCACAAAAAAACGTTTAAAAAAACATATGATAACAAAGTAAATGATACCGGACAATCCAATCACAACTAGCAGTATTATTTATCTGGGTCAATAAATGGATTGATTAGAAATGGCAACGACTTCTGTTGTTTTATTTTTATCTCCTTCCATGTCGTCTGTTATCCACACCTGAAGTAAATGAGGTATGTCTGTTACTTATAAGAATGCGGTTCTACCAATAGTTAATTAAACAGTGCAGTTTAGTTGCACTGTTTACTGAGGAAGCTTAGCACCTCCAAAAAATTGGAATGTGGACAGTAAAAAAAAAAATGTTGTCCCAATATTCTTTGATGTTACATTAAATGGACAGCAAAATGCAGTATAGTACTGGAGAGTTAATGATTTATATGAATTTTTGATAATATTTTTGATGACACGTTTCCTTCTAGATCTTGGTGTTTGACCATGTATGATTTTTTTCTGTAAGCCTTATCTGAAGCATTATTTTCTTTTTGATCGCGCAAGGTCTTCATCGCGATGAAGGTTTTTTGAAAGGCCCGATACCCAGAAAGAAATATTTGTAAAAATACATACATAACTATGTTGGCCACAACGGACCTACGTTTGGTAAAATTGTAATGTCAAATGTGTAAGAGTAGCCTTGACTAAACTTCGCCTACTTTTACTTTTAATCATATTTTGTTTATTTTTTTTCTCAATAAAGACGATTATTATTATTATTATTATATATTAAATTCAGGGTATATATACAGTGTTAAGTTATGTGATATTCAGTACATTTCTTACTACATACTGAATTACACAACTTGGAATGTATATTTTATTTATGAGGCGACTAATATATTGAGGAGACTAATTACGTAAGGAGCCTAATAAATTGAGAAAAATATTAATGGTATTACTCTCGTTTACAAATTGTCCACCTTTATGTCACATGGTTACGTGGTACATAATTATTGCTGAAGCAATAAACATTTTCCCTAACTTCTCTGGTCTTTAAGAAATAAAAAGACTATCCAAGAAAATAACCGACGACAAAAAGGCAAACAAGTAAACTTTATAAGAATTATTTACTGTGTTCCACTGGGAAGTTTGTGTTTCTTCGTAAAACTTTGAGAGATGGCATTCGCCAGCCGTCTAAGTAAATGCAAATGTTAATTTCACATTTCTCTTTGATATCGTTGGCAACTTATTAAAATTTATAATGCAGAAGTTTAAAATGGCCGTGTCGAACTTAAACCGAAAACTGCCATTATACAATGATCGAATTGAATTATCCTGTAGTGGATTACATAAGTAGACGTCGTACATAGATGTAGTTAATAGAGAAAGTTATCTTGTAAAGTCATAAGATTAATGAACGTTAAACAATTATACAGTGCGATTTAACACCTATACACATTCTAAAATATTTATTGATTGGCCAATTTTCATTTTTAAATGTAGAAGGTATCAAAAACTGCATCGTAGGTCAGAGTCACACATTTTACTTAAAATAACCAAGGCATATTGTGTTTTTTTATGATAGAAGTTCAAGAATTCATATTAGCGATATTTATACAAAAAAAACTATATGTACTATTGAAATCAGCATCAGCTAAAGTGTGTATGCACTGTGCATCCAAAATCAGAGGGTACTGAAGGTTAGAAATTTTTCAGAAAAATATTTTTCGTTTTAATTTAGGATTAATCAAAAAGCTTCAGTGCGATACCCAACATTTATTGTTTTAATGGTATCATAAATTGTTTATACAGAACTGAAAAGTCTTTATTACTTTATTACTTTGATGATAAGCATTAGTCTATCGTCGAAGTAAGTCTAAACATTTTTGTTTCTAAAGATTCTACTGTTTGTGACATATTTACAAAAGTCTAGAATGGCGTTTTTTTTTACGGGTTTTTTTCCTAAACTACTGAAAATTTTTGAAATGTGAATGGTCCTGTCCTGTCCATGTGACAAGTCCTTCATGAGTTACAAAATTCACAACTTTTCTCTAATTTACACATCCTCGTATGATAGGATTTAGAAGTGACAATACAGTTACATAGAAAAGGTGACCATGTGTAATTCCTACTTAATAGTAGTCGAAACATAATATACGAAACAAAGTTTATTTTTCGATTTATATTTTTACGTATTTTGAATAAATTTATAAGTACTTAAACTTATAAGGAAAAATTAGGCAGTCCCTTGATTTTGAAGAGGAATGTAGCTAGCAGTTATTTAAATATTTGGCGAATGCGCCAAGGTAAATCATATACGAAAATCATTTACAGATTTCTAGATTTACTCACGACTTTTGTATTGTGCTGTAAACACCGATATTGTTTAAATATGGAAAAACCGAACAAAATGTTGCTGTGAACAATTTTTTTAATAAAATTTCAAAGTTTAAATTGTGATTTCAAAAGAACCGCCGAATTAAATGTTCCAAATTATTTGCAAGATAGTTGTTAATACGCATACGTATATTCGATATTAGATACTATCAGTATACATGATTCATATAAATAACTGTTAACTATTGCAACTAAACATTAAAAATACAGAATTGGAATTCACTTCTAAACATTCCAAGTCCATTAAACACTTTATATCTATGTTGTTCGTCTGTTGTAACAACCGATAAACGGATTAAACTGAGATAATTTTCAAACTGTTTTTAATTTTGAAAGTTTTTTAAATCGTTCTGTAAAATTCCACGACTTTTCGGAGACACTCTCAAAATTTTAGATTTGTTGTTTTACCTTACGAACCAAAAGTCACAAGTTATATATTCGGTCACAATCGTAGCTAGGTGAGATGGCGCGTTGTCGTCGTGCAAAATCCAAGAATTTATCTTTCACAACTCCGGCCGTTTGCGACGGATACTTTCGCGCAAACGCCTCAAAATACCTTCCAGAAGGAATTCGGAATGTACAACGCCTCGAAAATTAAAAAAAAAAACGTCAGCATCACCTCCACTTTCGACTGATTTTGGCACGGTTTTTTCGGTTTCGGCTCATCATCATAATGCCATACCGATGATTGCCGACTTGTTTGCATGTCGTACTCGTAGACTCATGTTTCGTCTCCAGTTATGATGAGTTTCATGAAGTTTGGTTCACTATCGGCTCTGGAAACCATGTCAAGAGCAACCTGCTTCCGATGCTTTTTCTGAAGAACGTTCAGCTCTTTCCGAACCAGTCTCGCAGCGACCAAAATATCACTCAAAATACCATGAGCTGACATTGTCGATATGTCACAGTTGTGAGCCAACTCTCTATCACTCATATGGCGATTTTCAAGCACTAATGTTTTGATTTTGTCGATGTTATTGGCTGTCGTAGAGATCGATGGCCGACCGGAGCGAGGAAAATCTTCGACGATCTCACGCCCGCTTTGAACTCCTTATACCACTCGTAAGCCTGTGGTTTGGACATATACGAATCACCAAAAGCCTTATTTAACATTTTCAATAAATCGGCACACGAAATTTCGTTTGCGGCACAACATTTTAAACAAACGCGTTTTTTCCACTATTTTTTCCATTGTACAAGCCCCTTGAGGTCGTCTATTACTAACAGCTGCTGTAAACACACTGGGTGATATATCGCGCTCTAAACACGCTTGGTAATTAAGGAAGGGGTTACCAAGCTGAACATTTACCGATTCCTTTTAAGCGGTTCATTTAAATCCAAATTTTCGGGTACTTTTTGTACGTAATTATATTGTTATTTTTTGTTTTTTTTGTGACTACCACAAGCCACAATGTTTGTGATGGCATAAAAATCTTACATCCAGAGAAATACTTATTATTTGAGTTTTTTTGGGTATATGTACAATATACCGATTATAAGGGTGGGTAATCCATAATGAATAACCCTTTAAGTCTGAAAATAGTTCTCATACAGCTCATTGGAATATCCAGTTTCACCCTGGCGCGTAATAAACATTATCAAGTAATGCCGTTGGCAGAGCAGTCCTTTCCAGACGCGTACCCTTCCCGTCCTCAACCCTTTCCTTAAGGAATGGGGCCGCAGCTCCGCTCACGAGCGCACGGCAAATACGTCTGATTTAATTGCTTAGTCTCTTCAATCTGCAAATGCCTCCGTTCGGCGCTATCTTATTGCCATTATCTCTGATATTCGTATAATCGGCTGAATAGACCGTCTCACGTCTCACTCAATAAGGAAATCATAGAAATTTGCCTCCGTCCTCCATTTATCATCGAGCGGCGGGGAGCGCCTCGCGGCTTGCGGAGCCGTGAACGTCTTCGCGGGGACAATGTGGACGAAATTAATATTAATCCGTTCCCGTGATTAATCTCGGGAACGCGGGGCGTCTGGGACGTTGTGCATACCAGGTGACACATGGTCATTAGGGTGATTTTTAGATCCGGTTGGTGGAATTTTTTTCTCAGAAAGTTTTGCTGTCTCCTCCTCTAAAACAGTTCCAATAGATGTGAAAAGGCGTTCAAAATATTTTCACAAATCTTGTTACAAAAAGTCTTTTCGCTTTCAATTTAGTCAATATTGTTCACATGGTCACTAGGGTGATCTTTGGTTATGGTTGCTGGATTTTTTTTTCCAAAAAAGATTAGCTGTCTCCTCCTCTAAAACAGTTCCAATAGAAGTTCCAGAAGATGTGAAAGTCGTTCAAAATATTTTCACAAATATTGTCACAGAAAATCTGTTCGTTTATAATTTGGTGAATATTGTTCACAATAGATGTGAAAAGTAGTCCAAAATATTTTCACAAATCTTGTCACAAAAAAATCTTTTCGTTTCTAATTCGGTCAATATTGTTCACATGGTCATTAAGCTCATTTTTAGTTACGGTTGGTGGACTTTTCTCAGAAAGTTTTGCTGCCTCCTGCTCTAAAACAGTTCCAATAAATTGAAAAGTCGCCCTAACTATTTTCATAAATCTTGTCGCAAAAAATTAGGATGATTTTTAGTTACGGTTGGTGGATTTTTTTTCTCAGAAAGTTTTGCTGTTTTTTTCTCTAACAGTTCCAATAGATGTGAAAAGTCGTCCAAAATATTTTCACAAATCTCTTCACAAAAAAATATTTTCGTTTCTAATTTGGTCAATATTGTTCACAATTGATGGGAAAAGTCGTCCAAAATATTTTGACAAATCTTGTCACAGAAAATCTGTTCGTTTCTAGTTTGGTCAATTTTGTTTACATGATCATTATGGACATTATGGTAATTTTTAGTTACTGTAGGTGGAATTTTTTTTCTCAGAAAGTTTTTCTGTCTCCTTCTCTAAAATAGTTCCAATAGATGTGAAAAGTCGTCCAAAATATTATCACAAATCTTGTCTCAAAAAAATCTATTCGTTTCTAGTTTGGTCCATATTGTTCACATTGTCATTATGGTGATTTTTAGTTACGGGTGGTGGAATTTTTTTTTTCCAAAAAGATTCACTGAATTTGGTCAATATTGCCGTGTCACAAGGAAACTTTTAGAATTTTAGAAAAAATAGGATTTTGTTTATTACTCAACCATATTGGGTTCAAACTTTAGTATTAATGCTGTGTTTCATTTAGTTTCTTTTTTGAGTTTGGTGAAGTGAAATTAATTGAAATAGAAAAGAAAATGAAGAAAACGTTGTAGCTGTTTATTTTCACATAAAACTAATTAGAAGAGAAGGATTTTTCCCTGCTAAAATCGGTTCTTTTCGCTGATAAAACCGTAGTACTTCTAAGTATGTTTTTTTTTGTTAGATCGACAGATAAAACTGAAATAAATTGTATAATTACACTACGAGATGAAATTATACAGTTATAGGCTCTCACGAATTAAAAAAAAAACGCTTTAGTTCAATACTTTTAAAAAATCTAACAAAATTAATCTCATTTCCGCAATTTCTCGACTCTTGTATATGCTTTAACAAGCTCATTAATATTCAGCTTTTTAGTTGGGAGGTTGAAAGAGTTGAAAAGGATTAGTTTATAAAATACATATGTCAAGTAATGTGTTTAACTTAAATTTTCGAAGGAAATAAAATATGTGTTACATATTTTTGTAATCAGGACGAAAATGTTATTCACACATATAACAATATACAGGGCGTTGCATTAACAAAAAATAGGTTATGTTTATATCCAAATATTCAAAATATGTATATTCAGGTCAACAGTCAACCCAAAAACTTTCCCTGATTAAAATGTTTGTGTAAATTCCCAGTACTATACTTTTTAACTATCAATTGTTGAAAGTATACGGAACTACTCTGTACGTTTTCTGTACGTACGTATTTACAATTTATTTCTTAAATAAATCATTTAATGTAGTGGTTCGACAGCTTCGACAAAATCTCGACAGAATAAACAGTATACTGGCATCACGTATGTATTGGGGCATCACGTATCATGGCGCAGGGGATGTGACATATGTAAAAACACATCTTACCAATTTACTCCGACACAAGAATTCACTCTTCAGCCGTATTTCGTACAACGTAATAAAATCCTTTTAAATCCTAGCGCTCACTCTGAAATAATTTAGGGGACGAGGATCCATTTCAGAGATATCAAGAGCATCAGCCAGCGGTGAACGGCAAGATTTTTCCAGAGGGATAGAACAAGAGATGGGACGGATTACTTCGAATTTTATTTGTCCGCTTAACTTTTCTAACTAATATTAATTATAAATAAATAATTAATAGAACAAAGCCTAAAATTAAATTATGTAAAGACGAAGAAGAAATATATGAATATCAAATATGAAGTATACTAAACACACCGCCAAAATTAGGGGAACGGTCAAGATTTACCTTCAATTTAACCTTAATTTTCTCTTGTACCCTCAACCCGATTTTGATAATTTTTTTTATTTCAATTGTAGCCTGACTCTTTGTGAACACGTTAGACTTATTGCTGATTTTAAACAATTGGTCCTAATGTCATATACGGAGCTGAAAAGAAAGTAATATTTTTTCTTAGTTTTTGAGACACTCTGTAGAGTGAAATAATCAAATTCGATATCACATCATAATGCCAATTTAAAGATTGATCTTTTCTGATCAAATTCGTTTTTTTATTCACTCTGATATCTCAGTTCTTAAGGATGTTACAGGGTTTTGTTAAAAATAGTGCATTGGCACACTTCTGATCCTTTTCGTGTTTTCCATTGGTGAACTGTTATTTTCTAAGGCCTTCCTTCACACTTGACCCAGGCTTAGGACTGGTCCAATTTGTGCTTTACCGCACAAATTGGAGCGTGTTTAAAGGCCAACTGGCCAAATGAAAAATAATAACAATAAATTAACAAACGATAACGATTAAAACACCAACAATAACAAATGCGATTTAATAACGTGTGTGACCTCCACGCGCCCTTATCTTAGCGGCTCTCGTCTTCCGATGCTCATGATGACATTATCAATCAACTCTTGAGCAGTGGCGGTGCGTGATATTTCAGTTAGCCATATCTTGAAAACGACGCATGGGACTCACTTCACTTTTTAGGTGATGTCTATACACCTCTTACAGAAAGGATTTATAGTGAAAAAACCGTCAGCAAAGTTTGCGAAAAAAAATTTCAAAAACACTGGAGCACTCCCTGGGTTCTCAGTAACGCTCTGTGGGATATTTGCAGTATATTTTTTTCATAATCTAGAAACAAATATAAGGAGACGTTTTTCGATTTGTTGCAAAATATTTTTTTTTCAAAAAGTTATGGCCATTTTAATTTTAATTTTATAGGAACATTTTGTTTCCCAAAATTAAAATGGCCTACCGATGTGGCGAGGGCGTATCGTTCACTCTACAGAGTGTCTCAAAAACTAAGAAAAAAATTATTACTTTCTTTTCAGCTCCGTATACGACATTAGGACCAATTGTTTAAAATCAGCAATAAGTCTAACTTGTTCACAAAGAATCAGGCTACAATTAAAAAAAATGACCAAAATCTGGTTGAGCGTTCAAGAGAAAATTAAGGTTAAATTTAGGGTAAACTTTGACCGTTCCCCTAATTTTGCCGGTGTGTGTATATATGAAATAAATTTTACTCCCAAAATGTTTAGACGTTTATTAAGTCAGATAATCGTGGACGTTACCGCGACGTTACATCAATAAGAACGAACTGTCCTGTTTTTATTGAAATAGGGAAGGTACAAAATCTTCAACAAATGCGAATGGCTCCACCCCATAATCACTGACCCGTATGCTGAGTGGAAAGTGCCTGATAGGTGTTGCAATTACATTTGTCTTATTATACCCTTCAGTAACGTCTTATTTCCTTTCCTTTTTCTTGGCTGGCTACTAATTTCGTAACACATACTGTATATGTTATTCACGCATTATGTCTGTATGATAAACACAAATAAAAATACAGGAGAAGAGTAGATTTTACTTTGTGAATTTTACTAACACTGCATTTATTTTTTCTAATGATGATATTTTTTGTATACCGCGTACGTATGTACGAACATACAGGGTGAGTCAGAAAGAATGAGATACTAGATACCAAAATATTATGATTGAGCTCAACATGCCTTATACCAATGTCGCTGGTTTAAAAAATACTGCGTGTTCAAAGTTTAAATTTTATTCTGAATTCAAAGTTTAAAATCTATTCTGAAATTTCTCAATAATTGAGAAAGTTTTGTAATAGTAAGGTAAATAAGAAAAAAATATTTAGCACTACGTTTTATTCTATTCCAATGGCTTTTATGTAGATTCAGCAGCTTTTAAAAAATTTTATATTAGATATTTCCAACATATTCTTAGAAAACGTGCATATAGTTTTTACCGAATTTTACAATATTCTACAACCAAATAATGTGTTGAAATTCTCTAACCATTATTATTAAAGAGTATACAAGAAGTGTTATAAAAGTGTCTGTTGTCATATCCGATTTTCAGTTTCGTCTTAAGTGACTATTATGAAAGTATAACAAAGCAAAACCCGGGTTAAATAACTGACAATAATAATAATAATGTTTATAAAAAAAGAACAACTTTTAACAATTTGTGGCTGATGGATGCATTCCAATGCCAAAAAAAGTGACTGTTACAGTTTTATAAGCCGCATATTTTGCATTTATTTTATTCCATTGGTTAATTTGGGACACCCTGTACATACGTATCAATCTTCTTAAATATACGTTTTGATTAAAAAACAAAATTTCGATCGAACAAAAAGATCGATATTAATTAACATGTACAGTACAGGTAATAAATTTTAAAGTAAATTTACTCTCTCCATGTCTTCGAGACGCTTCTGGGGCATATCTCCAGTGACTCTCGCGAATTTCCCCTTTTATTTATCGACGAAAGAACTTTAATTTGACAGATTGTCGTCTTGCCTTTTCAGTATCAAGTCTCCGCAGTAAAGTTTGTAATGTCTAATAAAGTGAAATACTGTCGAATGGAAATTAATTAGCGGTTAAACTTGGAAATCTCCCGTAGATTATTCGTTCTCGAATGCTTCCACTGTTCCCTGTGAAATGATTCCTTTCAAGTGTCTAAGTTTCTTGTGCGCGCCGAAAGATATAACAATGTCAAAAACAGTTTTTTTCTCTCACAAATTCTTTTAATTTGTTTTAATTAACTGGTCAAAACCAAAAAACCATGTATGGGATCTTATAGTTCAAGTCTTCCTCTTTCAAATGACGTCGAGTTTGTTCAAATATCTTTTTTATTTCGCCGAGATATCGCATTTTGAAATACCTAGAAACCCATTAGCGACACGCGTATATCAAAATATTGTTTTTTTTTATTAAGAAACGTAAAAAATACTTAAAAAACAATAACAAGTCAATATTTTCTTATGTCAAAAGATATGCTCGTTCAGAATCTAAGGTCAGAATTTTTCGATGAAAATACAATAATTAAAGTTACAATCATCATAACATAGTATAAAACAAAGTCGCTTCCCGCTGTCTGTCCCTACCTACCTATAGTCCAATCAACGAGCGAAAGCCCCCATGTAAATTGGTCACTAATTGTTATCAGCAAACAAAAAATATGGTCGTATAGAGAAAAAAATTCTGAGAAAGATAGCGTTTTTTTGCGATTCGAGTTTTAATGGCGAACATAACCAAAAAATTCGCAAAAGTCAAAAAAACGGTTTTTTGCAAATAAAAAAAAAGCTTCAAGTCCTACACAAGAAAGTTAAATTAGAAAGTTGTAGGTCTTAAAAATGCGCGTCGAATGAGATATGAACGAACAAAATCGGTTCATAATCATTGGAGAAAACTTTAAAAAAACGTCAAAATTCGCGTTTTCGTATGTTTGCTGTATAAATTCCAATATTGTTTGAACAGACTTCTTGTTAACTAGAAATACAGCCCAAGACAAGCGGAAAATGACCCTTTTGAAAAAAAGTTATACGAAAAAAAACCGGTTCGAAAAAATGATCCAATTTTACAACGCATTTTTTATGCAAAAATTAAATAAAAGCGATTTTGTTTTTGCATTTTAATAGCATGAAAGTACAAGTCTTCGCGAATAAAATGAGCCCACGATCGTTTCTGTACGATCATGTTTGCTTCTGTAAAAGCTGATTTTTGAAAACGTCTTTTTCTCTTAAAATCGTTATAACTCGAAGAAATAAGACTTTTTTTGAATTTTTGAAAAAAGGTTCATTTTCCGCTTGTCTTGGGCTGTATTTCTAGTTAACAAGAAGTCTGTTCAAACCAAAATTGGAATTTATACAGTAAAAATACGAAAACGCGAATTTTGACGTTTTTTTTAAATTTTTCTCCAATGTTTATGAACCGGTTTTTTTTGTTCACATCTCATTCGACGCGCATTTTTAAGGCCTACAACTTTCTAATTTAACTTTCTTGTGTAGGACTTGAAGCATTTTTTTTATTTGCAAAAAACCGTTTTTTTTGACTTTTGCGAATTTTTTGGTTATGTTCGCCATTAAAACTCGAGTCGCAAAAAACGCTATCTTCCTTAGAAATTTTTTCTTTATACGACCATAATTTTTGTTTGCTGATAACAATTAGTGACCGGTTTTCTCCCCGTTGATTGGGCTAACATGTATGCTTAGATCTTTAAAACTACGCCACGGATTTTGATGCGGTTTTTTTTAATAGATAGAGTGATTCAAGAGGAAGGTTTATATGTATAATACATGCATAATATAGTAGAGAAACACTGATAATTTTAGAGGTTTCTAATGTGATGTCGTAAACCATGCGAAGCCGGGGCGGGTCGGTAGCATATATGGAACTTCATGAACTTTTTATTAATGAAAGAATGTCGTCTTTATTTATATTATTTTTTATACTAGCAATTTATAGTAACATATAAATAAAAATAAGGGATAATAACAATTACATTCCTTATGACGGAAGCAATATGACGACGAAAATGCGAAATTTCGATAAACTCATGTATTATACGTTTTCAAAGTAGCTGAAGTCAAATTTGATGTTATATTTTCATTTCATTAAGTGAAAAATTCAATATGGTGGCGATGAAAATTTGGAAAACCAGTAGGGTTTTTGAGATATTCTAACCTAAAAGTGCAAAAACACTGTTTTTTTTTTACATTTTTGAGGTTATGTAGCATCGTCATTTTTTTTTATCAAATGAGACAATGTATTAAAGTACTGTCCAAAATACTGTAAACTACCTTCCAAATGCTGTTGAGTTTGTGCAAATATCTTTTTTTTTCCAGATTTCTAGAATACAAAAGAATCTAAATAAAGAAGCAATTCTTTCATTAAAAAAAAAGTTCATGAAAGTTTCGTATACGCTGTTGTAACTTTAGTCAACTCAGGTCGGCCATATTGTATTTTCTTCGATAAATTTTGAAAATGTAACCTTAGATTCTGAACGGGCAGATTTGATATTAGAAAATATTGACATTTGGGAATATATTTTTTCGTTTCTAATCATAAAAAAAAACAGTCTTTGATAACATAAAATTTCAAATTGCGATATCTCAGCGAAAAAAAAGACATTTGAGCAAACTTGACGGCATTTGGAAGAGGAAGACTTGTCCTATAAGATCCCACACATGGTTTTTTGAGAAAAAAAAATCGCGGTGCTACATAACCTCAAATATCTCAAAAACCTTTCATGAGCAATTCTGGTTTGTTTCCGGCGGGAAAAATTACTTCGGAAACAACTATTCATTGTCCAGGGGCAAAATCTTGCAGGGTAGTGCTATCAAAACTTCGTGAGAACCGGTTTCAGTTGGAATTGGTCCCACAGAATAACAACAACCAAATTCAATAGAAGTATTATGTGTAACTTATAATTGATTAGATATTTTGGTAAAAAATCCCATTTTATATACGTTAGCATTTAGCCATGTTATATAAAAATAAAATACTAAAATATACATAACCGCAGTTAAATTGCACCAACTAACGTGATTTTTTATAAAAAAAGTCCTGTGTTTTGTTGTTAAGGGGTAAACTAGAGGGCATTAAGGGGTTTTTTTTTTTCCCCTCACAAAAAAAAAAAAAAAAAATTTTTCCATTTGTTTATTGATATTTTAAAATAACATAAAAAATTGACTGAAAAAAAACTCAAAATTGACAAAGTTATGAGCTGGCAAAGTGGGGGGTACAAAAAAAAAAATGGGTGTCCTGGCGTGCATGATATCAACCCTTCTGGTCATCTGAAACAAAAAATCCGAACGGATTCTTAATTAGTATAGATGCCCCTATAGCCCGAACCTTGGAAAAGTCAAAAAAAATTTTTTTCATAAAATGGCGGCTGTTTGAAAAATTTTTTTTTGCATGTTTTTTTAACAATCCCGAATTATTTAAAAATAGTAATCTTAAAAATTTTGATCTGAGCGTGCTTGAGGCGACAGAGGAATGTATAAGGAACATTTACACCAAATTTCAAATAAATCGGTTCATTAGAACTTGAGATATTGTGCACGCCAACTCGAAAAAAGTAGTTTTGAGAAAAACGCGTTTAAAGTTTTGAGACAAGTTTCCGGCAATTTTACTCAGTTAGCACGTCCACGTTGCTTGAAGGCTGGCTCAAAACTAATTTGAAATAAATACTAAGACGAAAAGATTCCGACTAAATACATTTCGTGTTTCGTAAGTACTCGGGCAGCGTCTACCGTCTATTGTTCATTTGTTCCGGTCGGACCGGAACCGATGCCGCGTCACAAAAATGGCTGTAACTCATAAAATAATTGAAATTTTGAAAAATCCTTTTCAGGCCCTTTAAGGGCATATTCTTGAATGCCTAAACTTTGGAAATATGAAACAAAAAAAATTTCGATTTTTTCAAATTTGTATACTAGAATACCCCCTTAATTTAATTTATTATTAGACATATGTAAATTAAATTGAAATAAAAAGTTTTTTTTTTAATAACTTTTAAACATCTATAAGGGGTGTACCATCAGGGACCTTATAGGATTGCATTTACTTTTTTAGCTTGATTCGTTAGCTTTGTTTTTGCTTTTGATTTGTTTTGATACATCACGTAGTTCAGGATACATGACGATTGTTATGAGTTGTATTTTTCTATTAAATGCTAATAACTTTAATGTACCAATCGCAATAGTGCTAATAACAATAATAATAGAAGGGACATTCAGTAAAAACCCATCCGATACGGTCCCATTTCTATACGATTCCTGTCCCATACGATATTCATTATTGTATATATGAATATATGTTTTACAGCCTCACGACGCCTTGATATACTGTCAATACAATTATCTATTACGGTATGGTTAACAAGAGGCCATTCTTCTAAAATAGGATTTGCCAAATCTTCTAAACGAACAGGACCTACAGGTCGATTTTTTACTCGCTCTCCTAGGGCATTCCATACATGTGCAATGGGATTGGGATCGGGCGAACGGGGTGGCCATTCTAGCTTAGTCATATCATTTACATACTTCAAAAAATAATTTACTAGCCGAGCACGATGTGGCCTCACATTATTATTCAAATAAATAAGGTCTCATTTGTTCTGCCATAGGTAAAACAATACAGGAAGTACCATTTGGCATTCACGATGTCGTTAATTAGAACAGCTAGCTGTGTCGAGTTCATTAATAAGTGGAATTGTTTTTATGAAGCCATAAAGAGTTTATAGAAATCGTCTGGTAAAAATTTAAATCAGAAAAAAAATATCTACTTTGTAAAAATCCTCATATTTCCTGAACTATTTGATGTATCAAAACAAACCAAAAACAAACAACTAAGCAAACGAATCAAGCTAAAAAATAAATGTATTCATATAACAAAAAGGACTCCCATAGTACACCTTTATCGATGTTTAAAATTCAATAAAAAACTTTTTTTAATATTCAATTTAAAAGTTTTAATTGCCCAACTTAAAACTTTAAAAAATATTTTAAGCACTAGAATACCGTGTCAAAAATACTACATTTAATATAGTTTGCAGAAGCGAGGCTTTGATAGAGATTTTCTCTCTAAACCATGGATTAGTTTTGTGTCAAGTAAACAAATACCTCTTTTATTAGTTACCAAATTTGACTTTCCTCATTGTTTTAACCTGACTTATCAGGTAAATAATGAATTACTAAATAGGTAGGGTAAAGATAACTTTGTTTTATAACTTTTAAATGTTTATTATGGAGGAGTGACCTTTTACTTCAGGGTAAAGAACTTTATGGAGCAGAGAGGACACTAAGAGAGGGTAAACGGTTATGTGAAGACTTTTAATGGCAACTTTTACGTAATCCATAAATGATTCCTCGCAATATACTATACACCAGAAAAAGTGGCTTAAGAATGAGCAAACGTGCACACAGATCACAAAGAAAGGCACAAATACAATTATGTTATTATTTAAATTTAAAAAAATGTATTTCTAAATTTATATTTTATAGTTCTATTATTTAGCGAATCTTTGAGTAAACGTGTCATACTTCTGTATTCTCCAACATAATAAAAAAATAAGGGAAAACTTGTAAAGAAAAAGTAGGTGCTTATTAAATTTAATAGTTGCAAGTAATAACTGGGTTCTTGATATTAAATTTACTGTGGTTTGTTGCTAACCGTCTAGAATATCTGAGAAATATATCTAAATATAGAAAAAGAACAGTCTTATATTTTACGAAACTTCTAAAAAAAAAATACAAAGAATCTAAAAATTCTTTGGAATCGTACACGAATTATACTTATACATGAATTACATGTTTTTTTTTTTAAATTTTTTTTATTTATATTTCGCAATATACAGGATGTTGTGAAGACTAATAAACACAAAAGTGGTACAAAAGTTTTCTACGGTCAAATCGGCGCTAAAGGGGGAGAAGATTCGAAAGTGTGGAAACGGTTAAAGCAAAAGCGACGGAGGTTCTGAACCGGCTGGCAGAAGAGGACTTCCAGCACTACTTTCAACAATGGAAAAGTCTTATGGAACGGCGTTGAGATCGCCAAGGGGAGTACATTGAAGGCGAAAAAAGTTGCTACTGTAATTGGTAAGGAATAAAAAGTGTTATGACAGCAATTCGGTTATTTAATGGCCACACCTCGTATACGTGCACTTTTAAAAGACTTAATTTGTTTTTTTTTGAATATGAATATATTTATTGTTTATAATTTCATTAACCTGTAACTTTGAAAAGAATAGAAATCGGCCAACCAGTTTTGTGTTTTTAAGTCTACTTAAACTTTCAGAAATTTGAACATAACATAAAATTTCTCTTGAGAAAAATTAAGTTCCACATGAAGTTTTTTCTATGAAAAACTGTGTCTCCTAACTTTGGAACACGTGTATTTTAAAATCTCTTCTTAGTCCTGTGAAATTAGACATTTTTCTTCGGAAAAAATCCCTAAAAGCTGGATTTTCGCATGAACCTTAATATTGTGGCTCTAAACAAAATGTCAAAAAATTAATGTTCTCATTAATCCGAGTGTCGCATTTTAAACATTTTACGCGGGGTCATAGGTGACCAAAAACGTTATTGAGATTAATAACTGTTTTGAACAAAAAATTAATGATCAATTTCATAAGAATTTATTAAAAAATAATCATTTTTCAAACAAAAATAAACGTGGATTAGATTACAGGGGACAGCAACTAAAAAATGCACCTTGTAATCTACCTCAAACCGTTTTTGATGACCTTTGAGCCCGAGTAAAATTTTTAGCAGTACTCAGATCGTAGGACTTTTATTTAGAACCAAAACCAAAGAGCCCGGTAAAAGTCCTCAGATCGATTAGGACTTTTATTTAGAATCACAATTTAGAACCACAACAAGGTTCACACTAAAATCCAAGCATTCCGGGAATTTCTCCGAAATTGGACTCTTTTTATATCTAATTTCTCTGGACTACATATGTATTTAACCAGGGCTACACATACACCCCTAAACATATATTCGCGCCCTGTCAGACGACGAGATTTCGATTGTTGGCAAGTTAAAAACTTATCAAACAGGTTCATTATCGCTACCGCGCAGAACAAAAATCCCCGCACAATTTGCGTCCGAACTGGAGCGCTGGTATTTGCAGGAACGAGTTTATTTTCAACAACCGATTTCATTAGCCTATATTTGTTCAACAAAAGGGTCGTGTTTCCGTCAGCGGGGCTGGCTATCCAGAGTTCATAGAGTACACAGAATGGCCGCGTTTAGTTGTGCGGGTGATAGGGTTCCCGTTGGACACTCCACAATGGCCGAGACAGCTTATTGTGATATTGTGAGGCTAGAAGCTGCGGAGATCTAGCCAACGCAGCCTGCGGAACAATATACTTACGAACAAACAATCGACGCGGTGCATAGATGTTGCGATGCAGCGAGAACTTTGTGCGAAGACGTGGGCGCATACAAAGAAATAGAGTTGGCAGAGAGAAAAAAATGCTGTTGATGCGGCTTTGTTTCATAAAACTTCATTTGCGGATTGTATAACAGATTTGGGATTTTGAGCATTTTGTATGCGGTTGCTACGTTTTTTAAGAAAATGTGATATGCTTTCTAGTAGTCTTCTTTATAAATAACTCGGAACCAGAAAGATCTGAACAAAAAATTAAATAATGGCAATCTGTTTTCCATTGAATATTGATTCCAGTGCATTCGTTGAGTGATTTTAAGAACTTTTTATTCCAGAACTTTTTTTTGTAAAAGTGCATCATTTTCCAATAAAAAATTTTTTGAATTTTTACGCAAAAATTTTGCAGTTCAGGCGCCATTTTGAACTCATAAGGGAAAAAATCGATCTTTGAACCACGTATACTTCAAGTTCAAACATTTATTCCACCGGTCAGTGAGGTTCCAGGTCCATTGCAGACCGGAAATCCCCTGAAAATTTGATTAAAAAAATGTGCAAAAAAAATCGTGTTTTTTTTAAAAAAAAGAAACTGCTTTTTTTCATAATCAATAATTTTTTGGAGGAATTTCACGGACACCATCGAAAAGGGCACGTCTTAAACTTTAAAAATATGTCCCTCTCAAATTTTTCTGTCGTAAATAGTATTAGTTATGAGCCGTTGAAGAGCGATGTACCGGGAGTGGCGTTTTCGGCCGAAACGGGTTAACAAAGCAAATTTTAAATAACAAGATGCTGCACGATTTTGAAAGGGATCTTAAAGGGGTTCTTTTATGCAATGATTAGTGGCGACTGATGCTAAGGACTTTCTGACCAACCTCCAAAAAATCATCTAAAAAACGCCATTTTTGTTTCTTTTGGGGGAAAGGGGGGGGATCCGGGGAACGGGGGGACCCCCCTCCCCCCCCGGGGGGGGGGAAAGGGGGGGGGGGGGGGGGGGGGGGAAATTTTTGCGGGGGGAGGGGGACAATTTTGGTTTTTGGGGGGGGGTTTTTTTTGGCGGTTTGGCCCTGCGTTTCGGGGAAACATTGAACTTCACAATGGAAGATGAGTCAGTATATTGATAGGACATGACACGATGAGTCCACGTTTTCCTCTAAGGCCAGAGTTTTTCGTGGATTAATGAACTCTAAAGAACCATACAATTTCTAACTTTCAGATTCCACCATGAATAATTAAAAATTTTCGCCATATTTCTCATAAATATACATTTGCAACCTCTGTGTTTTTTTAGCACGACCCATTACTATCAGTGATAAAAAGAAATCCATCTACCCGTTTTTAAGTTTTGGGGTAAAAGCGAATTTATTGATGGTATGAAAACGCTTATAAGGATAACAAGTAAGCAAACGACAAGTAAGCCGTTTTTACTTTACCTTCACAAAAAGTTTTGGTTCTTCAAGTTTGTTGGAATATGCTAACTCAACTCGTTCAAAAGGGGAACTGGTACAAGTAAAAGGAGGGGGATCATTATTTTGTGGACAGACTATACACTGAAATACGAGAAATGTTTTTCTTTGGTCCTTTGATACTTTGGTCCTGTATACTTATTATCATTATATTTAGAAATATTTAAAATCTCCGGTTAAAATTGAATACCTCCTTACTAAGTCTTGTCGAGTACTCACCTCGGTTGATAACTTTTGCAAGAGGGTTTGGAGTGCGAGTTATCTGCCAGTCTGAGGCAGTCATCAGTAATACTAATTACTAACCGACTGTGTTTAATTAATCTCATTGTATGGTTGCGTGTTGTCTTGACTTATTCCAGCAAGATAGACACGCTAACAATCTGCAGCGTTCTTAAGTCCTGATTTCGTATTCAGACGAAACCCGTTTGTTCTTAACTAATTAGTAATCTGAATAATGAATGTGTATACTATATCTATAGAGAGGTTAGAAATATTTTAGAGAATAAAGTTTTTACTGAGACAACTGGGGGTAATTTCCTAGTTTTTCTTTTAATCAGGAATATAAGTCAGCGGAAAATAATGAGACCTATATATTTTTCTAATAGTTATTTATAAAATAAATGTTACTAACAAGGACCGTGGCCGAACAGTCCATCTCTGATTTTAATAAAAATTTAAGAAGTTGTTGAAGAAGGAGCAGTGAAAAATAAGTGACACGTATTTTTATAGCTGCGAATAAACGGTGTAAGGCGGCGAAACTGACCCCCAAAGTTTCCCTTCGAAAACTACATTATCTTATTTTTATTTGCAAATAACACACATAATAAGAAGTAGAACGTCAGGACACACGTTTTTCCGATGTTTTGACCCGATACTCCGTTTTTTATTATTTTGTTTAGATGTAGTTTTGGATGGTATGAGCATCAGTTTCGCCCATTTAGATCGTTTATTGGCTGCTTAAAAAAATAGGTGACACTTAACCCCATGAATATTGACTTTTCTTTTTTTTTACCGGCAACCCCCTTTCCTCATTAGTATTAAAAATGAACCCAAGGAAATTAGGAAGTACAGTTTATTTGCAATTTTTTTCACTCATATTTTAGTATTTACGACCTTTCCTAATTTCAAATCTATGTTTTTTCTTGTTTTTATTTATTATTTAATTTCATTTTTAGGTTTTTATATTTTTAATTATCAGATATTCAGTTTTTATAATAGCTACTTTATAATATTTCAGCCATAATACACAGCCATTTCAGTAAATTAGTTCTTTTATTTAATTATTTAATTTCATTTTTAGGTTTTTATATTTTTAATTATCAGATATTCAGTTTTTTATAATAGCTACTTTATAATATTTTCAATAATATATGTATTTCCATCTACTTAATTTCAGTGACGTGGCCAAAAAAGGGGGGGTCCAGATTAACTACTCTTCCCAAATTGAGGCAAGTCTTACAAACAATAAAAAAAGTAGTAGCTTATGCTGTACTTCTGCTGTAAACTCCGAAGAGCATTTTCAATGCTAAAACTTAATTGACAGCGTTAAGCAATGTTTTTCTTTATACAGGGTGTTACAAGTGTGGATATCATACTTGAAACTAAAGGCCTACATCTTCAAGAACCGATGAAACGTCGATAGAATACGGAATCTTGTGCGTTCAGATCGTCGGTTGACGACAAAAATGATCGGGGAAGAGTTAAATTTTAATCACACCACTGCTCATCAGATTTTGACTAACGAAGTGTAAATGGTTCCAAAAAAACCTTTCACAGGAACAAAAGAACATCAAAAGAGAAAGGTGTGTTGACTTCTTGGAATCGATTGAAAATGATCCCCATTTAATGGAACGTGCCATTACTGGTGATGAGACTTGGGTGTTTGAGTACGACCCGGAAACCAAGCATCAAAGCATGAAATGGCACACTTCAAGCTCTCCAAGATCCAAAATAGCAAGAGCGAGCAAGTCGAAGATCAAATGCATGTTGATTGATAGTCAAGGAATTGTTCACAAAGAGTTTGTGCCTCCAGGCCAAATAGTAAATCAACACTTTTACAGAGAGGAAAAAGGGTCATGCGTGTGAGACCAAACATCAAGAACAACTGGATGTTGAATCACGACAATGCGCCTTGTCGCACAGCCATTTCAGTAAATTAGTTTTTAGCCTGTAAAAACATTGCTGTGGTTCCCCAGCCTCCTTATTCGCCTGGCTTTCATCTTCAGCAGCGGAAGGCTTTCATCTTCAAGAACCGATGAACATGTCGATAGAATATGGGATCTTGTGCGTTCAGATCGTCGGTTGACGACAATAATGATTGGGGAAGAGTTAAATTTGAATCACACCAATGTTCATCAGATTTTAAATAACGAATTGGGGATGAGAACAATCTGCGCAAAAATGGTTCCAAAAAACCTTTCGCAGAAATAAAAGGACATCAGGAGATAAAGGTGTTTTGACTTTTTGGAATCGACTTGAGTCCTTGTTACTTTTTCTCTTCCCGAGATTGAAAAATCCCCTCAAGAAACGTCATTTTGGGACATAGAAAACATTCAAACGGCTGTAATCGACCAGCTGAAGGCTATTCCAATATATGAATTCCAGCACTGCTATGAGGAATGGGAGAACCGTCTCCAGTGCTGTGTGGCTTCCCAAGGAAGTTATTTTGAAGGAGACAACACTGAATTGTAATTCTATTCGAATAAAAATATTAAACAAAACCATCTCATTACTTAAATTACACACCTCGTATATAATCGTTTTCAAGCATGACATCCACCCTCACACCACCCATGTCGACCCATTATCAAAAGTATTCCACATTCTATCGCCTTATGCTAAAATGATTAAATATATCTGTTCGGCAGGATTCCCTCACATCTCGGTTTGCCGCCTCCGACGCAAAAAATCAAAATCAAATAAGCAAACAATCCGGGATGCCTGCTGATACGGCTCAGCGAAAATATTTCTTTGCAATTTCGCTAAGCTGTTCCACTCTTGTAACTCCTCACAATAAGCCTTGTCGTGTGGTAATATGGTGACGCGCCGCGTTCGCGGGATCATACAAAAGGTTCGTTCCATAGAAGATTATTAAGTTTGATGAAGTCCCGCGTTTGGCAGCGGTGTAGGTGTGAGGGGGCGGGGGGACGGGAAAGTCCCCCGCTTCTGATTTTTACCTGCGGTTATACCGGGTGATTCTCGAAAGTGTCTCACCCCCATAACTTTGCTGTTTTTAGAGAATACGAGGTGTGTACATTAAGTAATGAGACCGGCAACATAATGCCCGATCTAGCAACACTGTGGAGATGGGACTTGGAAGGGCGGTAGGTTAACATGTACAAGTTTGACCTTGTTAGAGTCATTTGTTTGTTCTTTGTGACTGTTTTCGTAAACCGGTTTTTTCTAGTGCGCTTTAAAAAATGAGACATTAATTTCGAGGAACAGGGTGCTATTAGGTTTTGCTTCAGACTTAGACACAGCGCAACGGATACTTTTGCAAAACTTCAACATGCCTACGGAGGCAGTGTTTTTTTCAAGAGCCAAGGTTTTTCGGTGGTTTAAGGCATTCTCAGAAGGAAGAGAATCGAATGAAGATGGACCACGCAGCGGAAAGCTTTCATCTTCAAAAACCGATGAAAATGCCGATAGAATAAGGGATATTGTGCGTTCTGATCGTCGGTTGTGAGTATATCGGCATTTATTGATGTAGTAACTTCAAACTAAACTTCCAACTCAACAAAAATAAAAATTGTTAACAAAAGCAAGATAAAATAATAAGTTTTAATCAAGAAGTCTAGAACTAAGGAGACCGAACTCATTTGGTATCTAGGGATCAAATCTGTCCGCCTCCAGGAGGCGCTGTAAACAGTAATGTACTCGATGTCACGTGATGAGCGGCGGACCACATTTGAATGTTTTTCAAATTATCATAGAAAGCCATGCTATGGTTTTATATGACATTTATCATTAAGCTGTCAAAGCTTACATGCCGTTTGGCTTTAGCAAAAATACATACAAAATAAATATGGTTCGAAAGTGCTGTGTTGCATTGTGTGATATAAGAAATTCGGTATGAATGACCGAACGTTATTCCAAATTACTGATGTATGCATGAAACGAAATATTTTTCCTTTGTTGTATTGTTAACGTTGAAGCACGTAACATGAAATATTTTGAGGGTCATTGTTCGGATAAGCCACTTTTGTAATTTTAGCGTTTTTTTTTTTTTTTCGTCAGATACCCAGAAAACAGTAATATACACTATGTTTGACCACCAAAATCGTGCGCAAAGTAGTATTAATCCCACAAGTTAACGGGAAAAGGGAGCGAATAGGTGATGGGTGGGTAAAATAATGCGTAAATAGTGATTTTTTCATTTCGCATGTATCTGTGAAATTTCCCTTGCTCTTTTAGACACGTATCTCTGTAAATGTTTCACAATAACATTGTATTTCCACATTTACGTACCTACAATTTTACTTACTCTTTTATACGAGTTCAGACTATTGAGCAGTACTGACCGTGAAAATTTATTAAAACATTACGCAATGACTTTGAAAAGCTCAATTTTTGAACGATGCTGACCTTTGACATGAAAAATATCGAGCGTCTGTCAAATGTATTCGCACCACGGACACTCACACGGACTCTAACCTCTAACGCACACATATTAGTACAGAACCACAGTATACGTATAGACATCTGTTTATATACCGTAGCAACCAGGGTACACTACTGTTTACAGCGCCTCTGGAGGCGGACATATTCGAGCCCGTCGCGTTATATAGCGAAAAGCCGGAGTTCGGTCTCCTTAGTTCTAGTCTTCTTGGTTTTAATTAAGTCTAATCATCGAATCTAGATCAAAAGATGTAAATCAAAAAGCAAATAGCATGGGCGTGTGTCAAAAAGTGACAATTGGCGTATCATTGTGCTCTGAAGGGCATTTAACATCGAAACATCGGATGTAAATAAAAATTACCGACTACGTGAATCAATGCAGATTCAATTAATTCTAAAATATCAGTGTCAAAGTTCTGAAGGTGAGCCCCTTTTGAAAATAATCTGGTATAAATTGTATCCAGCTTCTACAACTATTTATTTTAATTTCAAAATGAAATGAGTCTAATCAGCAACAGTGCCAAGTTTTAAATGTTTGTCTTTGCACCAAAAATGACAAACCAATTCCTTAATGCGTATACTAAACATGGAGATATCTAAGATACTGACCCTCAGTTTTTAGTGAACCGTTTTTAATATCTCACTTAGATTTTAACGCTTTGACCGTTTCAATTAGGTTAGTAATTTTAACTCGGATAATATGTACAGAGTAAGTACATTTAACTTTGCTTTACACTAATTAAGAAAGATAGTATAAAACATAAAATTAAACATTCTAATTTGTGGGATAGGACGTTATATTAATTGCATTGCTGTGTAAGCATTGTATTTCCTACTGCGACTTTTACTTCAGAATATTCAAATAATTCATACTCATTTGATCAAGCCTCTTCGAGTAAATAAAAAAATACTTTAAGATTATTTGGAATTTTTTCTTGTTTTGTTTAAGAAATGAAACTTGTGTATTAACATGTATGTAATTCTGTCTAATATAACAAATAACTTTTTGATGCAACGCACAACCTTTTGCAATAATCAGTTCGGATTATCCAGTAGTATTGAGAGAGTATTGTACTGTACTATCTACCAGTAACAAAAAATAATTAAATTAATTAAAATAAAAGTATTCCTGCAAGGCTCCAAACCTTTTTTCCAATTAGTCCTTCAAGCATATCAGTGGTTATCGACATATATCCTATTCTTCTAGATTCTTTAAGGTTAAAAACAAAATAAAGTTGCTTCTAGTATATTTTGGTGTATGGTATATAGTAACGATATAATATGGTGTTGCACCATATTATATCGTAAATATAACTATTTTGAAATGGGTGGGAGTTCTACGAGTACATAGTATTCCACAATTCAACACAAAAACCATTTAGATACAAATTTCTTAAGGATATGAATTTCGCTTTAGATCAATAGTTTGGCCCGCAGTTACCAGATTTAACCCTCTACGAGCTTCCTAAAAATCTGTATAAATAGCTTGGATTACATCGATAAAGCTGCAACAACAGACAGAACTATATAATTTTCGAACAACGCTTTTTTTCCGATTGCCAACAGCTTCCGTAGTTTAAAAATCGATAGCCTCTAAATGTGGCATCTCCAGTCCTAGCCCCTTGCGACTGTGAGGGCCAACCCCGCAGCATGCGGCGATTTGGGATCCGACTGTCACTGCCTCTCCACGAGGTTTAATTGTTCATCAACCGCTTACTGAAAATATTTCAGGCGAGGTAAAGCAGCTTAACATTACCGCACTGAAATTCGCTCGCAAGTGACTTCATTGTTTAATATCTTCTTTCAGAAGCTATTCCGTTTTAAATGCTCGGTTGAAACACCTGCAAGAACCGCTATAGGTAGGAAATATCGGGGCTGAAACTTCGTGGTACTCGTCGACTCGTCGCGCCACTTTATTATATCCTTTTGTATGAGTATTTGCCACCGGAGGTTGAATGATATTGAAATTTTGTCTCCAGAAATTGTTACCATGTGCATGTGGTGATTAAAAATATTTTAATTTTAGAATAATCTATATCTTTTTTGGGAAAGTTTTTACAGAAAATTTTGATAACTCAAAAAGAGTATTTTTCAGCAAATGCAATTTTCAGATTGTCTCTTGTTTTCGAGCTATGACGTCATCGGCAGTTTTTTTTAATGACAAACCCTATTTCTTTCAGCAAATTAGGAAAAAGTGCCCTTTTCTGCGTATTGAAATGAAAAAAACGTAGAATGTCGGAAAGGATCATTTTCGAGATATTTGACTTTAAAGTTATCATTAGAGTCGTAATAGAGTTGGACACTATAGGCGTCAGAATTTAAGATGCCAGCGCCAGTGCGGAAAAAATGCGAACTAACGATTGGGACATTAGCCGTTTGTTTTTACATTGCTGTTAATGTGTTTTATATTCAAGTTGCCGCTTTAATTTATTATTTATGTGTAGTATTTGATTATTTACTACCTAAAATACTTATTGTGATCAAGGTTTACTGTTTACAAGTTGCTGGCATAATTGTAGTGATTTTCTTTTTAATTATAGACTGATAGTAGATACCTATGGAAGATACATTTTTAGGTTGGATCGGTTTATTTTGAAAAGTTTTAATAAATACTTCAAGGTATACACGTGTTTTTTTACAAAATTGTTTAATATTTTAATTGAAAACAGTTTTAAGTAGAATGGCAGACATTGGTTTTTCAGTATCTTTCGCTTTTTAAAATCCTTAGCTGAACCGAAAAATAATAATGATACATATATGTACAATAACCTTAAAAATACTAAAACTTACATCGATAAAAGGAATCCTCCTCAGCAAAATGAAGAGAACCGACTCTCATAAATTTACTGGCGGGCTTTCCTATCCTCAATTTTAATATCCAAGCCTTGCGCTTGTCTATACGTTCCTTTGACCAAATTTATTTATAAGGCAAACTTGATGCTTTTCTTGTTCAAGAAATATATGAAAAGTTAATTGGGGATCCCTCTTAATCCACGACAAACAGCGAGGTACACAACAATAGTGATTGATAATAATTATAATACTCACAAAATAACGCTAATATAATAATGTTTAATGAATACAACACAAATATAAACGGAAAACTTTCAAAACACAATGGCACTCAAATGGAAGTTTGAATAAACGATGTCCCAGTCGTTAGTTTGTTGAGCGACCACCAGGGAGCGTAACGCTTATCTTGTTTTACCTATTACAAAGCGATAGTTCACAGAAATAATTTCATTATAGATACAATAACACTACTCTGCAAGAATTTGCCCCTGGACAGTGAATAGTTGTTTCCAAAGTAATTTTTCCCAATGAAAACAGATTTGGATTTTGGTTTTTGAGATATTCCAACCTAAAAGTGCAAAAAAAACACTGTTTTTTGACATATTTGAGGTAGGTATGTAGCACCGCATTTTTTTTTTTTCAAAAAACTATGTATGGGATTTTAAAGTAAAAGTCCTTCTCTTTCAAATGCCGTTGAGTTTGCTCAAATATCTTTTTTTTTCGTCGAGATATCGCATTTTTGAAATTACATTACAATTACAATTTCTCGGTATACGAAATTTTTATGGTCACTTTTTTTATTTAAATATGCCATTAGTTTCGCCAAAATAATTTTTTTAGACAAGTTGTTTAAGCTATTTAAAAAAATTATTGCATAAGTATATCACGTTCCAGTTAAGGTTTGTGCTATTGTGATGTATGTATTTGTGGTTTATCTGCTTGGGGTTTAGGCTTTGTGGTTTATGTGCTTGGGGTTTAAGGTTTGTGGTTTATAGGCTCGTGGCTATAGGTTTAGGGTTTGTAGGTTTCTGAATTAAAGGTTTGTGGATTTCAGGTTTATGTGTTTAGGGTTTATGGGGTTGGAGTTTGTAGATTCGTTGGTTTATGGTTTGGTGTTTTGATATATGTGTATTTATGGTTTTTGTTGTTCTGGGTTCACCGGCTTATGGAGTTTGTTTGATTACGGTATGTTGGTTTGACATTTGTGAGTTAGGAGTGTTTTTGGAAAGGGATTTGTGAGATAGGGATTTGAGAGTTAGAGTTTTGTAGGTTATTGGTTTGTGAGTTTGGTTTTGTAGGCTAGGGGTTTGTGAGTTGAGGGAGTGAGAACTAGTTGGAGAGTATTTTCATTGATTGTATGTGACTTTTGTATGTGAAAATTTTTTGATATATGTGTATTTATGGTTTTTGTTGTTCTGGGTTCACCGGCTTATGGAGTTTGTTTGATTACGGTATGTTGGTTTGACATTTGTGAGTTAGGAGTGTTTTGGAAAGGGATTTGTGAGATAGGGATTTGAGAGTTAGAGTTTTGTAGGTTATTGGTTTGTGAGTTTGGTTTTGTAGGCTAGGGGGTTTGTGAGTTGAGGAGTGAGAACTACTTGGAGAGTATGTTCATTGATTGTATGTGACTTTAGTCTTAATTAAAAAAAAACACGATATTTGCAATATTTTTTTTTAAACCAATAATTTAAACAAATTGTTTGAACAATTTATTTTGGCAAAACGAATAGCATATTCAAATTAAAAAATACATTAAACCCTTTTACATATTCACAGTTTATGAGATAATACATTTTTTTTGTGTTGAAAAGTGACCATAAAGTTTTGGTATACCGAGAAATTCATGAATATGCGAATTCAAAAATGCGATATCTCGGCGAAAAAAAAGAAGATATTTGAGCAAACTCGACGGCACTTGAAAGAGGAAGACTTGTACTTTAAGATACTATACACAGTTTTTTGAGGAAAAAATCGCGGTGCTACATAACCTCAAATATATCAAAAAAGTGTCTTTTGCACTTTTAGGTTAGAATATCTCAAAAACTTGACGTGATAGAACAATTCTGAGCCTGGATTTGTTTTCAGCGGGAAAAAATATTTCAGAAACAACCATCCATTGTCCAGGGGCACAAGATTTTCAAAATTTTGCAGGGTTAGTGTAATTAATAGATACTCGAATAAATATACTAGGTGCGGTAACGTCAATATCACGAAAAATAACACTTAAAAGTACTTATCCATAAGAATACATAAAATTTAGGCCTAAAATGCAAAAAAGTTGATTCGGTTAACTCCCAAAAAAGATGTGAAATTTCACCAGTAGTCCAGTAATAAAAAATTTCTAAACCTAACCTTCTCAGTCTTTTTGGAAATATCTCGAAAACGCTTACGAATTTGAAAAAAAATGCAGAGGCAATAAAAAATTATAAAATTGGTTATGGCATGCATTTCTAATCTGCGACAAAACTGTGATAATATACACATTAAGACTTTTTTCTGTTCATTAATAAAAGCTAAACCTGTTTTTTTTTTCATTGCAATCACTATGAAATAATAAAAAAATATTGATTACACTACCAAAATCATCGTGTTACAACACAAGACAAGATAAAAAAAAATACGCACAGTTTTTAGAATCAATTTAATATTTCCTACTAAATATTTTTTATCTCCTAAAGTCTCCTCCTGTAGTTATATGTTTACTATAGACTAATACACCCTCAGATCCCCGAGGTAATATGCGGAAGTAGTAATGACCTGGCGGGGTCACATCCATCCCCCTTTGCCTCCCTGTACTAACACATGCAATGTCCAATGTGACTTCCGACTCAGACAGTTGTTATGTGTTTAATTTAAACAGCCCCTAGCATTCGTTCATCCAAAACGATCCGACGACAGGGTTTTAGTACCATTTTTTTTTATTTAAAAAACCGCAGATTAGGGAAACGCCGAGACCGTGGCTTTTTATACGACGGTTTATTTTTAGGAAAAGTAAAAATAGTTTACAAACGCACCGGTATTGTTCGGAATTTAAGATAAGTTTATATCCTGATGCCTTTTAACCTTCGGTTGAGAATTTCTAATTTTTTGTGTTAGCCTCATAGAAAATTAACATTATGAAGGTAACGGTTTCATCGTATTGTTTGCTGCTGAACTGGATAAAATTGTGAAAAATATAAACAATTAATTAAATTAATTGTGAATCTAAGATAAGCAATCGAAATAAAGTTTTTGGTACGTCGCTGAAATCATAGGTATACTTACATGCAGAAGTCTGGAATTCAAAATTGCATTATGGCTAATTTTTGGGAAAAAATGACAAGTGACATGTCGATTTTTCTCCATTTCTTTCATGTTAAAAATAATATTTATGGCGTCATTAACATGTTTTTTAAATTCTATAACCCTTCGTGTAAAGACAAATCACATGTTTTTATGAACATGTTTTTTAACCATGTAACATGTATCGTGTCTTGTGTTTACAATGAACCGTTATGAAAATAATAAATAGAAAACATGATTATTTTATGTTTTAATTCTTGTTGAATTTTGACTTTTCTTAAACTGGAAGATACTTTTTGACTTCAACTGATATAAAAAATTGGTATAGATAAATCTGTAAATGGTTACTATATGATTGCCAAAAAGCAATGGTTTGATGATGATTTTAATTCTTCAATAATTATGCATTAGTCTTCAGATTATGTTTTATTAGTATAAGAACTGAAAACTAAAATGAATCGCTATTAATGTTGAAATAGACTTAGATTGACCGGAGAATTTTCTTAGGGTCCATGCATGTAAAGTAAAGTTAAACGTTTTTATAAAAGCGATAACTCAATTAAAACGCTATGCTATAAAATAATGCTTTCATTAATAATGAGCATAATACTTTAGAATGACGTTTTCAACCATTAGTTGTTAACGAAAAGTTTCTTTGAAAGTTTCCCCGAGTTTTGCACTTTGTAATGGGCGTTCCCTGCGTTTTAGACAGCTTTTTTATAATCATGAAGACACCGGACTGCTTGGATACCAAACTGGCAGTAAAAGTCGCAGGAACAATTTTGACGTCGAAATTAATAAAACGCCGTGGATAAAGACATGCATTCGTCACTGTATATTTTCTATTTTCCTGCACAGTTAAACATTTTCTGGTGCAAACACTGGTAAATTGAATCAGTGTTTGTGGAGGTGTATCTATATTAAAACTTTTCAAGCAAATATCTCTTTTTGTCGCTTGTGCTTTAACTGCTTCCACACTTTTTTACAAGGGGACGCCCTTGTAAAAAAACACTATTCATCACAAGTAATCACCGTGTCTAACAAGCCTGGATCAGTATCAATGTTGTTTAGAATGTTAGCGCAAATATCTTGCTTTAAAGGATTTTGGCACCAATTCAAAATTGCCAAGAAAACAAAATCTTGAACACATTGCTGTCGCAACCCTCGATAGACGACATTGCGGATAATTTACCAATTTTCCAACTTTCTCCTTTTAAAGGGCCGCCCGGGACCGGACGCTGTTTCACGCCCCCTTTAAACCGTTTAAACCATCCAAACTTCGGATTCATTCTTTTGTACTTTTAAGAGCTTGTAAAACTCCATAAAAGACCTGAGATTAACCCGTTGCTCCTTCTGAACATTTTTTCGACGCGTCACTGGTGCGTAGACTAATTCAAACGACTGCTACAGTCAAACTGAGCGATCCATGGGCTTGTCTAGCGAGCTCATAGTGGGGAATGTATCACCAGACACAGTTCTGTTCAAATTTGTCGCGACACGCTTGCAGCGCGCTGGTAGCAGCATCGGTTCGGTTATTTAATAGCCACACCTCGTATAATGCTAACAATTACACTTTGAATTTTAAATTTCATTGATGACTGCTTTAAAAACAAAATCAGTCAATAGAGGTTAATATTTATTTTGGAGCCTTATTTGTTTTTTTTCTTATACGAGTAGTTGGGATGACACAAACACGAGTAAGTGTTTTAAAAACTCAGTTAATGTGCTGTGACGTCAGTTCGAATATTTAAGGCTATTTATATAGTAAAGAATTAGTATCTTTATTTAAAGCGATATGGATTTTTTTTCATATTCTCGAAGTGAATGTGGAAGTTGTTCGAATTCCAGTTACTCTGAGGTGGTTTTATAAAAAATGATTTTTTTTTATATATGTAACTCTCATTGGAAGTGACGTTTTTAAGGGCTGCCTTGAGCTTCGAAAGTTAACGTGTATAAGGAAGCGTATAAAGACATTTTTACCACTGGTGTTAAAACTACAGTATAACTATAATAAATAAAAATAAAGTTAATTCAACAGTAGTATTAAAATTGTTATTTTTATTTGTTCGTAAACCTAAACGTGGCAACAATTTGTACAATGTTTGTTTAAAAATAAAAAAAAAAAATTTTTTCACATTTATTTCATAAACAGTTATTTTTTAACTATCGTTTTTTGACTTTTTTTATATATTTTTCCTTCACATCGTCTATTTATGTTTCATATTATAACAAACGCTTTTCATGTATCCTTTTGTTCTGTAGGTATTGTTTGTTGTTACTACTTCGCGTATATGTTTTACTCCTAGCATTCACGTAAAAATTCAACAAAAGGGTATCTGTTAATTTTTGAATTACGTATGTATGCATTGTGCTTACATTTATTTTTATTATTCCAGTATTAAAAAGGCTGCAGGTACAGGTACATGTGTATAATAGCTAAATGTATGTCCATGTAACACGATATTCCCATGCTTTCGAAAACTCGGTTCCTACAAATGACGAGCTCGTGGGTTTTTGTTTTTCTCACTGGGAGTATTAATGCGCTTACTACTCGCTTTAGGAAAAGTCTAGCGCCAAATACTTCCCAATTTTGAATTCATCTAATATGTCTGTAAAAAGCGAGTTGAAACGAGTAAGAATTTTTTTCATAATACGATATTTAAGGGCGTACAAACCTGCATACGCATGCGGTGAGAAGCTACGCATATGCGTGCGTACTCAATCCATTCGCGCTCAGAGCATTCGTTGAAACTTTTATCGCCGCATATGCGTGCGTGCTCAAATCGCTCCATCCATGCGTGGTAAAAATGTCTAAAGAGTTGGTTATGGTCAGTGCCGTGCCGCATTTGTAGTCATTAGTAGTTTATTAAAAAAGAAAAAAGATAAGAAAAATAGACGATGGTGGATGACGCATTTATTTAAAAGAAGAACTCGATATATGAGCTCCGATTTATTGGTAGATTTGGCTTTAGAACCAAATACCGGACAATTTCAAAACTTTGTACGTATGCCATTAGAAGACATTGAATACCTAAAAAAGATACAGTGTTAAGAAAGGCCATATCTGCTAAAGAGCGCCTAGCTAAAACATTAATTTTCCATATTTAATTCTTTTGAAATTGTTTCCCATGTATCCTCTTCTTCGTTTTTGAACAATATTTTTTTGGATCCCGTAATATAGGGATTTTTTCATATAGATCTATTAATTCCATACACTGTTCATTTGACCACTCCATTTTCCAGCGTCCAGCCACAAATACATATAAATATGTCAACAACTCCGCACTAGTCTCGCTTTAAACTAGAACGGCACAAAAACCCGTCCAAATTGAGCGCGAACGCACACGTATGTTTCTTTGATGTGCGCCAAAAACCGACACCGGTCTGGCTCACGGTATGCGCGCTCAAGTCATTCGCGAGAGGTAACGCATGCGGCGAGAGGCCACGCAAACGCCGTCCAGATTTGCATACGTATGTGTATGCGTAGCTTCTCACCGCATGCGTGTGCAGGTTTGTACGCACCTTTAGAACACCATCTCTAAAATGGCGTACAAACCTGCACACGCATGCGGTGAGAAGCTACGCATATGCGTGCGTACTCAATCCATTCGCGCTCAGAGCATTCGTTGAAACTTTTATCGCCGCATATGCGTGCGTGCTCAAATCGCTCCATCCATGCGTGGTAAAAATGTCTAAAGAGTGTTATGGTCAGTGCGCATTTGTAGTCATTAGTAGTTTATTAAAAAAAGAAAAAAGATAAGAAAAAGCATGTTCGTTTGGCTCTGTATCCCATTCGCACAAAAAACAACAATATTTGGTGTAGCACTCTGCAGTCCTGTAATAGTGCAACAGCTTTTAGATCGGCACGTTCATTTATTTTTGTTTTTATGCTTTGAAGAAATTTACGCATGGTATTATACGTTTCCTTCATATTTACAGCATAACCTACAGGAACAAATGATTGTTCGTTTCCATTAAACAATAAAATTAAAACTAATAAAACTAAACTTTTCATACAGAACAGTGTTATGACCCACATGATAGATTAACTATGGTTCATTGCTTTTTTCATTATACGAATGCTTTAAGATGTCCGGTGCTGCAAAGAGGACTTGTATATACAGCAGATAATGGTCGAAATATCGATCAATTCTTTCTATTACGAGTTTTGTATTCATTGTACTTGTTCACAATGTTTCGGATTTCAGACAGTGTATTTTTTATTTTTGTTTATAAATATTGGTTTCTTGTTATAATTCACGGTCTCTTTGAACATTTGTTAAATAAATTACAGTCGTTGGAGCTCTCCTTTTTGTAGTAAAACATATTTACAACTTTAACAATATTTGAGGGGTATAGATGCAAAACTCACATTATCCACTTTTTAAAATTTTCCAGGAAGTATAATAAAATTTCCAGGAAAGAATAACTGATTTCTCACTTTTCAAGTGACTTGACGCTCTGAATTTTTTATTTTTTTTTGGTATTTGTGTTGGAACTTTACATTTGCTTCTCAATTGGTGAAATGACAGCACAACAATATTTGACTCCAAGAAATTGAATTCAAATTTGGATAATGTGAGTTTTGATACAACATTTTGGATAATGGTCGTTTTGCACCAAATTATTCTACATAATATTAGTTTTTACACTAAAATTCATGAAGTTAAGCTAAGAAAAGGAACTTGGAAACAAACTCAATGGTATATGAATAAAAATGTTATGTAATCTGGTAGTTCATAATCAAAATAAAAAGCTGCACAAAATACTTAGAATACGGTTTTATTATCATCATTGACTGATGAAGTGAAATATTTTTATAATGAACCTAAAATTGCAAAGTACAAAAAATGTTGACAGTTCTAACATTATCCTAAGGAGAATGTGAGTTTTGAAACAATTCACCGATTCCACAATTTGAAATAAATACGAAAATATGAGTTTTATACCACTTTTAAGATTTAAAATGGTGTAGTTCAACACGATGAACAAGATAGCGCCACTAACTCTATTTCGAAAAATTATGGATAATGTGAGTTTTGCATCTGCACCCCTCAATTTTTCTCTGTTATACGTATAGAACTACTTTATTAAGGAAAACATTTATTTCCAGTTTTGAGATGTTTTAAGTTAAGAGAAAACTACGTTGTATCTAAATGTGTTATTATGGTTGATTTTCAATTAAAACAATGAAAGTAATTTGATGCGATTTCTGTTTCAGAAACTTATTAAACTTATTATTTAAGTCTCCTTGTATTAAATAAGCAATACATGTAATATAAATGTATTATAAATTAAATTTTAAAGTCTGCTGTTTCCATTCATGGCAAGTTTGATGAAAACTTATAAGAAAAATTCTTAAAAACTGAAGAAGATTGCTTTAACTCCTATAATATGCATATGAGCAAAAAAGAGAATGGAAAGTTAGACAACTACTTAGGGCTGAAAAAATATAAGCTGTTATCTCGATTTGCAATTGGCAAAATGGTACCTTATGCTCTTACGTTGTGCCAAAAATGAAATGGGAGTCTACTATCCAAAAAAAAGTTATGACGGTTTTTCAGATCCCGACATTTGTCACTTCAAAAAAATCAAAATGGTTGGATTTAGGTATGGTAAACGTTTTCTACTCAAAATTATGAACTTTCTAAAAATATGTGGGGTATTCCATTTAAAATAAAGAAGTTAGTGGACGGCTAGAAAAATATGAGCACCCTGTATATTCGGCAATATTTTTAAAAGGTGGCAAAAAGGATATAAATAACCTCACGTATTCCCAGGGCCGGATGCAGGGGTGTGGGGGCCCGGGGCAATGAAGAAAGAGGAGGCCCTTTCAATCAATAAATATATATCGATAATTTTATTTATTCATTTAAAAAACAAATTTCCACTATTAAGATACATACTATTTTTTGTAATTCCCTAAAAAGTCGTTATTACTTTCTCACGAGTGATGAGCGGGGAACAGTTGATAGGCTTACTATATTTAAGTAAATTACACTTTACGTGCTTTTTTAAAGGCAAAATCATTAATGATTTATTCGAAGTAAATTTCTCGAAGCAAATCACTCTCTATACTGAGCACTGACAGAAATGCTAGACGTTTTTGCGTCATCGTCGTACGTTTTCATTTTAGAAAATGAACGCTCTCCGCTGCAATTTTTCCACCATTAACACTAAATACATTCTCAATGTAATTTCAATATTAGGGAATGCAGCGCCGAAGTTGTTATCAACCAATATTCTGTAGAAAAACATCTCTTTGGTTCACTGTCGACTTTGTAATCCTTTTTGAAGGCATCTATCAAGGCTACAAACTGAACAAACTCATTCCCAAGACTGATTTCAGATATTAATTAAAGAATAGAATCAGTGGCAGAGCCGTGTGGAGAATTAAAAAAAATATATATATTATTTTCTGGACATGAGACAAAATGCGAGCGTGACGTGGGGTAAAATGTAAGCTACTCCACAAATTGTTAGCTGAACTTTGGAAATAAAATAATTTTCGCTTGGACATTCTCCTATTTTTGCCCTTTGGAAATAAAATAATTTGCGCTTGGAACCTTTTGCATTTTGCCCTTTGAAAGCTTGCATTTCATCTCGTACTTAGCTGTCATTTTGCCCCTTAACCGATGTACATTTTACCCCGTATCCAATAAATAAACTTTGAATTTTGCGTCTATTGAATTTTGCAAGAGGTCTAAATTTTGTAGTTCCACCACTGAATAGATTTGAGATAGGATGAAAATATCCCTTGTTTGGATATATCTCATTACTCATTACTTTCTTAAAAATTAAATTTTTTTATCGTTATTAAATTTTTGAATCCAAGGTTTGTGGAGGCCCTCAATGTGTGGGGGCCCCGGGGCTCCCGCCCCGGTTGCCCCCGCCGTGTATCCGGCCCTTCGTATTCCATTTTAACATAGTTTTTAAAAAATAACAATTCTATAAACCCAATACGCACTAAAACCTCATTTTTCTTAACATTCCCTTCACGGCGAATAAAATTTAAAAAAGACTTACCTTTACACGTCTCCCACAAGTCAAAAACCACTAATCGGACCTCTCAATTGGAAAATCCCAAACCGAACCGCCGCTCTAAGGGCTCAGTCGAGGCCTTGTTTACTTACTTTTCGACGGCGACGCGTGTCGCACGGTCAACGTCGCGACGCCTTATAACCGAGAGACCACCCACCCTCGCCGACAAGCGAACGCGTTGTGAAGGGTGGCAAATATGATAATAATAAGGGAGGTGGGGCGCCAGTGCACGGGGGGCGGCGTTTACAGGTGATACACGCACCACTAATACCGGATCCCCGATTCCACCCTCCAGCCGGGTTGATTTCGCGCTCTCTTTGATGTGTCGGGGAAGTTTTCGCGTTTCCGGGGTTAATTTTTTTTTGTTCGCTTCTATACGTGTCTTTTGAAGAGAAAACGTACTAAGGACGTACGTTGTGTTATAATTTGGTCAGTAGGTTCCTGCCTATATACAGTATGTCCCCGGATCGGGTTTAAAAGAGGAAAAAAATTGTGTTTTTGATTTCTCAGAAAAACTTGATTTGCCCTTTTTGCTTGATTTCAAACCCACAAAACGCAAATTACTTTTTATTGTAAACTCAAACGGTTCTCGAGGTAATACCATTTTTTCTTCATAATTTGGACTTTCACAAAATTTTATAAGGAATTCTAGTTGGCGGATTTAACCTCATTTTAATGCTTCCTCCTTTTTCTGCACAAATTTCAATTCGAGCTCTAAATTCGTTAAAACTATTTCTAATTTCCTCAATTGACAAGGACTTAACTGCATTTTGAATCCTTGTTTTTAATTGCTCTTCATCATTTTCTAGTGGTTCACGATAAACAATTTGCTTTAAACGTCCCCATAGATAGAAGTCCAATATTGTCAGATCCGGGCTTCTCGGCGGCCATAAAATGGGACCATCCTTCCTATCCAGTGTTCATTAAATTCGGAATTGAGCCAATTACGGACAGTAACGGCATGATGAGCAGGGCACCCACCTTATTGGAAAAACATTCTCGTTGGATAACTTAAAGGAAGTTCATCAAGTTTATCTGTTAAAAAATGTTGTAGCATCTCCAAATATGTATTACGATTTAAATTTTCTTTGAAAAAAATATGGACCAATAATGCCATTTGTATATGAAACCGCACACCACACATTAACTTTTTTGAAATATTGTCTTCGACAAGAAGTAGTAAAGTGGGGATTTGTTTCACTCCAATACCGGCAATACTGAGAGGAAACGACGCCGTTTGTTGAAAAAGTAGATTCATCGGAGAACAAAATTCGCTTATGAAATCCTACGTCATTTAAAACTCTGTTGCCCATCTCCAAACAAAAATCCAAACGTTTGGCTTCATCACCCTCCTCTAATGTGTGCCTGAATTTTGGTTTAAATGGTAAAATCCGGTCCTGCTTGAAAATTCTCTGTAAATGCGATTTACTTATTTCAGTTTCTTCTAAGTGATAATCTTGGAGCTTCCCTCACGGAATGGAGGACAAGAACTGAAGCAGATCATCTTCATTCAAACCATTTTTTTTAATATCTAAAACAGAGCCTGTTTCTAAGAACTTAGTCACCAACTTCTTCGCTCCGACATTAGAAATGCTAACTTCCGGGTATTTTTCGTTAAATTTATTAATAACAACACGATAGCACTCTTCCCCAGTTTCGTAGCATTGAATCAAATAATTTTTTTGTTCTAGAGTCAACATTATAGCATACAAATAGTAGCAAAATGACGAAGATTCGATTATACGAAGTCCAAATTATGAAGAAAAATGGTATTATCTCGAAAACCGTTTGAGTTATTTATATAAAAAGTAATTTGCGGTTTGGGGGTTTGAAATCAAGCAGGGCAAATAAACAAGAGTGACTTTTTCTGAGAAATGAAAAACACAAAGTTGTTTCCTCTTTTAAACTCGATCCGGGGACATACTGTATATACAGTAGGGTGGCCCAAATAAATGGAATATTTTTTTTCGTGTCTCGTGTGAAAATATATTAATTTATCATGTTATAAAAGCCCCTTAAAAAATCAGCTCAAAAAAAAATGTTTTTTGAGGTCGCGTAAGGTTTTTAAAAATTTCCAAAATCGTCAAAAATTGAATATTTTGTTTTTTTATTTATTTTTTTCCTCGTTATTATTTTTTAGGTTGAAAAAATGCCGATTCTGAAAATTCGAAATCAATATTTTGATTTATAAAGGTCACTCATAATTTTTTTTAATTTTCAAAGTAGTGTACCTAAAATGTTTTCGATCTCTAAATATAAATATTAACGGACTAATTTTTTTTTATTGAATTTGACGTACAAAAGAATAGAAATAAAACACGAGACACTTAAAAAATTTCTCGAGACAAAATTGACTCGTCACGTACCAAATTTTGAAATTTTTTTATTTTATTTGATTTTTTATAATTTTTTTAAGTGTTTTATTTCTATTCTTCTGTATGTCAAACTCAATAAAAAAAATTATTAGTGTTTATATTTATATTTAGATTGCTTGAAAAACATTTTAGGTACACACCACTGAAAAGTAAAAAAATTATGAGTGACCTTTAGAAATTAAAATATTGATATCAAATTTTCAGAATCGACATAATTTTCAACCTAAAAAATAATAACGAGAAAAAAACTAAAAATAAAAAATTCAATTTTTGACGATTTTGGGAATTTTTAAAAAATCTTGAGCGACCTCTAAAAAATTTTTTTTTGAGCTGATTGAGCTGAAGGGCGTTTATAACATGATAAATTAACATATTTTCACACGAGACACGAAAAAAAAATTCAATTTTTTGGGCCACCCTAAAAATACAGGGTAAATTCGTGAAAATCGTATTATCCTATCCCCCTTTTCTCCGTTATTATTAGATTTATGATAACAATTTTTTACAGGGAAAACTGAAATTTCATAATATGCTGTCAGAAAAAACAATTGAATAAAAAAGGTTTCTGGGTAAAAATTTATTATAGTAAATAAATTTTGGTGACTTATTGTATTGTATTGGATTATGGGAAGCGGGACGGAATTTCTTTTTAGATAGTTCATTTAGCATGTGTTGAAGTGTAAAAAAAATATTATCATTTTGTTACAAAATGGCGAAGACAGAGCCAATTTTGGAAATCGTGTTTTTTTGAAAAGCCTTGGCGGGATTGAAAAGCCATGGATTTCTCGCGACCTATGAGACGTGGAACAAAAAAAAACAAAAATTTTCTTAATCTACATACTATTGCCTACAAAAGTACGTAGGGATTTTTAAAATCAATTTTTGTAAAAATGGTGCACTTTTGAGAATGACGTACTTCTATAGAGAACGTAATTGAGAAGCTACTGTTAAAATTTCAAATAAAACCATGCAATAGTATTCGAGTAATCTTTTCTCCCAGTTTGAAAAATATGATTTCGAGAAAAACACTTTTAAAGTTTTACGAACACTTAAATCCTTGAAATTCTCATTTTACCCATTCTCTTCTGGGCATGATCGATACACTCTTTCTTACTCACAGTACAATCTTTATAAGGCTGTGCATCTATGATATCTTTAAAAGTTTTTGGATCGCCCGCCGTCCCCGCCGCCCCCTGGACATCCCATCGTGCTCAACGCACGCTGCGAGGCGCTGCGGCAAAATCAAGAATTGAGCTATTACTTTTTTTTTCACTATAAGACCAAGTGAATATTACTTTTGAAACCCTAAATTATTGTTTAAGCCAAGAAAAAAAAAAAGTTTTTTTCAAAATTTTAGAGTGGCGTTACCCTTTAATGGAAGTGTCATGAGTCAATTTGACTCATCACTGAAATAAGCATAAATAACCTTCATTATATTTTATTATAATGTTACTTCTTAGATTTTAATAGTATAGCAATTTTGACTACTATTTAGAAGCCACAAAAGATTAAAAAATACAACAAAAACCCCATTACCTGATCAAAAACTCGATTTTTGATTTATTTTTAATGTTAGTTTTTTTTTGGAATGTGAATAGTGAAAAAAAACAGTAAAAACAAAGAACCCTTAATTTTTATCAAAATTGTTACAAGTTTCTTGACTCACACTTCCATTTCAGGGTTAAACATATTTTTTATTATTCAGATTTTTTAATGGAATACCCTATTTATATATTTTTAATTTGTTACAAAAATATGTTAAACAATTGACACCTTAAAACGTGCTTCACTGATATAAGCAACAAAAGTACCAAGACAGCAATTTTTATGTTTATTTTTAACAATAAAGAGTAATTATACTCTATTTCCATTTTAAATTGAAAATAGGTAGAAAAAAGCAAGGTTGTCAGATATATTTTCTAAAATTGCTAAGCTCACTATACAAGAATACTTCATACTTCAGTAAACTGTTAGTTCGTGACGTTCTTAAAAAGCTAGTTTGGAAATATTAAAAAAAATACATAGATATAAATTTATTAGTTAGCATTAAAATAAAGCGTTTAAAATTGCTGGAAAAAATAATTATAAATTAAAACAACTTTATTATGTTACTATACTTAAGAAAATTTTGAAGAGCCGGCAAGGCTTCGCCGCCAATGCGATGCCAGCAACACCGATGCCGTACCCAGCAAATGTCGACCAGTACCTATACTATAGGATTGCTTTATACTTTAGAAATTCCACGTATTTAAGGCGCCAGTGACGTGTATTTCAGCTAGGTTTATTAACACAGACAATTTTTTGAGATTGTCTGGCTAAATGAGCATTATTTACAGCAAATTATATTACAAATATTAAGAGATTTGTATGCAGGCTAATTTTAATCTCCTATATTGATTTGAATGAAAAAAAATTATTTCACAATTTTTGAATTTATAAAAGATATATGCACGCCCATGGAATCATAAAGTTGCACCGCTTTTTTTGTTTCCCAGGCGTATTTATCATTTTCAATTAAAATTAGAACGACTATACATGGCTTATTTAGACTCGAGAAATCGCGTCTAACAAAATCGCATTTAGGAGGAGTAGGTAGGTAGCAGTAATTGGAGGATTTAGCGATATATTTTCACACAATCGACATGACACCTTCGACTTGAGCTTATTAATCTCAAAATTTCAGAGGCTGTAAATCCTTCAGAAGCAAAAAAAATCGATAACGTAGTAGGTGCAAAAATTATCAGAATTTAGACAACTTTCAAAAAGTGGGTATCCGAATACTTTTTTTACCAACCATATGTTCTATGTTCCTTGAACCCAGAGAAGAAGGCACATTGGTAAAAATTAGGTACGTTGCTACGTATTGACCTTATCAGTGGGTACCACTAGCTTTTGGAGACTTTTTTTGCAAGAAATAAGTATATCTCCATACCCGGGAATACTTATAACGTATGAGTACGATAAAAAAGTATTTGAATTTTCGATTTTCAATACACATCATAACTTCAGATTAGAACTAAGTAGGTATTTAATAAAAACTCTTTTTAAAATAAGCACTTAGTTACTTCCCTCTTTTAGAGTCTCCAAAATTCGCCGTAGCTCGGGACATAATGTCTCCAGAATTTGGCTTCAAGAGGGTACCCCACCACAGCCACTGAAAAGTCACGGCAGTGGTGCTTACTGTCAAGCGAGGCTGTACTTATTTGTTGTTTTGCCGGCGTGAAAAATGTACGTAGGAGTGCGCGGACCAAATTTTTAGTAAATTTTTAGTAATGGAGCCAAAAATTGTAAGGGTTCTATAAATACACAAAAAGCGGAATATCGCATTTTTAAATATAATTCTGCTTCCTATTCAATAAACTAATGTTGCAAGGATTTCAAATAGCGCGCCGCACAGGAGCAAAGAGCTCGTGGTAATAGTGGGGATAGAAAAACGCCGAATTGCGGAGGGATTTTTCGCCAAATTGTAGATGTAAACGAATTTTGGAGGGCCAAATTTTGGAGACTCCAGTGTAAAACTGGACTGGCGATTGACGACTGCGCATCCAAACTCCAGTAGAAAGAGAAGGAAAACCTGGGCGACATATTTTGCTCTCTCTAACGCTCTATGATTGGTCGTTGATTAAAGACGTTTCCAAACGTCAGTGCCGTATCTTGAACAATATCATACCCGCCGGCAAGTAAACAAGGACAGAGATGTCGCCCAGGTTTTCCCCTCTCTTTCTACTAGAGTTGTCAAAGCGCAGCTCAGATAGCCAGTCCAGTTTTATATGTCGATGATTTGCGGCCGGTGCGGGTTTTGAGTTTTGACAGATGCAAGATCGACGTTTGCGTTGCTGTTTCTCTGTAAAATCAGATCAAATAATAGTGATTGCAGGAATTTGCGCAAACTAAGAAAAGTATAATTTATTACACCAGCTTGACTGCCAGATACGTTACCATTCGTATAAAGTAAGAATATGGACATATCAGTTCCTTCCCGTTTTTCTTGTCTAAATATTGAAGACGATTTTCGCCCGGTTTCTGGAAGGACCACCAAAAAAGAAACCGGATAAACATGCCAAAAAAATTAATAGCAGCACGATTACTGTCGGTCACAAGAAACCTGCATCAAAACAGGTAAAACTAAAGATATTTAAAAACCTAATTTATTAATCGAGAAAATAAGTACATAACAAATGATTACCCCTTGCAGACTCAGTCTTCCTCGAATATAACTTCCAAGAAAAACAAGACAAAAGTAAAACAAGATTCCAAACAATGGGAAGAGTGGAAAAAAAAAGACGATGAATTTGTAAATGACAATTTTGAACAAGATTTGCAATGTGCAATTTTGCAATCCAAACTCGATTATGAAAATCAGAAGAAGAACTCCGTCTCTGTTATAGTAACAACACAGGATAAGAGCAAAAAGAAAAAGACTAAAACTATGTCACTGGATCAGTTCTTGGAGAATGGGCCTCAGGCTGTATGTAAAGGTAAATAAAAATATTTTTAATAGTTTAAACATTATATGTAGCTTATATGAAATTTGTTTTGAAGAAGAAAAACGGGAAGGTGATGGAAGAAGAGGGAAATTTCTTCAAAATGTTCTGGAGTCTACCAAGAAGGAGATTACAAGGGAGAAAGTAGAAGAAAGGAGACGAGAAAGAGCAAGTAATATAGAAGAAATTATAACTTTAGCACAGTGTCAGGTAAAATTTGTGAAATATTATGATCAAGTTTAATATTATTTACTGACTTAGTTATTTTCTAATTTAATAAGATGTCACAGTACATATGCGAGAATTTTAAACCAAAATATAAAAAATAGGTTCTTCTTTATTTTATGAGTGGCTTAAAAGCGAGTTTAATTCACATATGAACCAGACAGAAAGAATTTGCTCCACATATTAAATTATTTATTACAAATTTCTAGTCGTATTACCTACTTCATGTTTTACTTGATATATGTATTGTAGTGTAGTAGTAGGTGATTAGACTTTGTAAGTGTACATTCCCAGTTATAGTGCTATAGTTATCGGTTAGTTAATTTTGTCCAATAGTTCAGTTGTTGATTTCAGTGTCTCATTGTAAGTTTACCGATAGTAAATCTACCAAGTAGATTGATCGATACTGACAGGCCTTAGAGAGTAGAAGAGTAGCTGCGTTCCAGTCTGTAATAATAACTCTAATTATTGTTTAATAAAGGAAAAGCTAGAATCTGAAAGGGCAAAGAATGAACAGTTGAGGCTTGAACTGGAAGAAGCCAAGGAAGAAATAGCGCTAGTGAAAAAAAGAAATGCCACGTTATGCAGCATGTTAAGTCAAGGAGAAAGTAAGATTTTCTGATATTTATTCTAACATAAAGGAAATGATGAATCATATTAGCTTGTATTGGGATCTGCTTTATTCTACTCATCTTATTTCTAAACTCAAATGGATTTCTCATTTAGTGAAAGACAAGGCAGCTGTACTACTAGAGCTTGAAAGTCTTACAACTGTGAAAGAAGAGCTTACAGAAGAAGTTGCCAGACTCCACAAACTGCTAGAACAAGAAAGGTCATCTACAAAAGCCCACAGTAATGGTACATCTGAGTCGCACAGCTCCAAACATAAGGATAAGGTAACATGCCTTCAGTTCTGTTTGTAACACAGTGTGTTGGAATTAACAAGATATTTCTGAGAGCTGGGTGCATTATCTTTAATCGAGGGGGAAACTGCCTAGGAAGTCTGGTCTACAAGGTCTAGGAAATCCAAAGGAATTCAGGGGGAGTCTTGGGGAATTCGGAGGATATCATAGGGGAATTCAGGGGGAAGTCTCAAGGAATTTAGGGGAAGTTTCTGGGAAATCTTGTCACTAGAGGAAGTCTGGTGTACAAAATCAGGCCCGCAGTTTGTCCCTCATCTTGGAAAATTCAGAGGAAGTCTTAGGGGAACTCAGGGGGGAAATCTCGAGGAAATCAGGGAAAGTCCTTGGGAAATCTCGTCGTTAGAGGAAATCTGGTGTACAAAATCAGGCCCGCAATTTCCCCTCGTCTTCAATAATTATTAGTCTAAAGTTCTTGTTTATATTTTGTTGCTTAATATATAGGAGTCAGAGTTGGGCCACGGCTATTTCTCGTATATGACACGTGCTGCTATTTGTGTTTATAGTGTGGAATTATCATTCTCGATGACAAAAAACTTTTCAGAGCATTGCTTGTCACGGAGAATAATAGAATAATAATAATAAAAATAATAACAAATTACAATAACGAGGTCGCCCACCGAAAAAAAAAAACGCAAAAACAACCCTCTTCGGATGACAACGTGGATAATGACTTCTGTATTATTTGTTTGGAACCGATGCCCTTGAAACTGAATCGCAACAATTCCATCGTGTGCATTGAATGTAAGAGAGACGTGCACTTGAAGTGCATCAAACCCTTAAAAAGTTATTTTATATGCCGAAATTGCGATTCCGATTAATGTTCTCATGAAGATTTCTCATCAAAATCATGTGAAATTGACTGAAAAACAATAAAAAAGCAACATATTTGTTCATTAAAAAAATATTTTAGTACATATTTCGCCCATATTCACTAGTGGCCCAACCTAGACTGCAATGGCCTAACCTAGACTTTTTTTTCGTTTTGTCAATAACTTTTTTTTATAACTCGCAACAATTCGCTCTAATTAAAAGTTTCTTATGACTGTCCAAACTTTCAAATAATACGTCAACATTGAGAATTTTCGAATATAAACAAAAGATACAGGGCAAAGTTAAAAAGTGGCCCAACCCTGACGACATTCCCCTACTAAATAGTAAATGGTAGTGCCATTAGCTCTAGGAATATATTTTAGTGTTTTATTTTGTTTATTTTATGCTTCTTTATTTTTTTTTGCAGAATAAGAGGAAGAAAAATTAATTTTATTTGCTGCCTTTTTGTATTACTAGTAAGACTGTTTTATTAGGTAATAAGTTAGCACTTTTATTTTTCTATACATTTACTTTTTATTTTTTTGTTAGATACGGTTTAAGATCTTTTACTGAGCAAAAGCTTACATTTTGGTGATATGTACTGTTATCTTTTCAGAGTAAGAAGTAAAACTTCTGGCTTAAACTACTATTTTGTAAGTGATATATATGTTATATGTATCTATTTGTATTTTCATAATGTATGTAGAATGTTTGTCCACTGCCATTCTACATGTAGTGTAGCTGTTTAATAAAAAAACTTTTACTCTTGTTGTAACTCATTTTTATATATATTTGATTTTGTTTTTTGAGTTTTTTTTTCTTAATGTTTCAAGAAAAACCATCTCAAGGTGTCAGTTTGACCGAATCTTGAATTCAACTAAATTTATTTTAAAATTTATGTACAGAATTCTGTATTTGCATTATGCAGTATAGAAATTGTGTATTATAAATTATAAGCAGAGGACAATTATATAGAGAAGTGACAGGCAGTGAAATCCTTTTGATTTTAGGGTGCGGCTTTCAATGACCTCGGATCTTTAAATTGTAGTTCGTTGGCGCTGCCGACGTGTGATATGTAATGAATTCATATTAGTAACAACCTTTCTTATTGAAAAATAATTATTATAAACTATAAAAATATGAACATAAGTTAACTGTGTATCAATCTTTTATGTCATCAAAAAATCATCAAAGTTGGCTGAGTAAAAAAACCTATTTCTATTCTATCTTAGATTTATAACCGTATTTAATTGTCAAGGCTGTCACATTATATGACAGCCATTATTTATTTTACAAATTGTGACAGCCAATTGTCAAAAGTTTGCTTTGACATAACCGCTATTTCTATCTCTCTTGTTAATAGCCAGATTTGATGACGTTGTTTTGGATGTCTAGTATTTATAAACTGTTTTAGACTCCTTTATAGCAATTAATATGGAGACATCCAAAAAAAAAACGTCATCAAAGTTGGCCGAGAAAAAAAAGACGTATTTCTATTCTTGATCGAATTTATAACCTTATTTACTTGTCAAGACTGTCACATCATATGACAGCCATTGTTTATTTTACAAATTGTGACACGTCACTTGTCAAAAGTTTGACATAACCGAAAAGCTTAGACATGACCGCTATTTCCATCTCTCTCGTTCATAGCCAGAGTTGATGACGTTTTTTTTTGGATGACTATATTTTCTGAGCTTGTATATGAATTACGTTTGATAGTACCGCTTCATCTTAAAGTATCTGACATCCGATCCACCGATTTTTCACGAGAATGACTGAAGGGGCCTTTAAACCCTTTAAATTGGATTTTAAATTAGGTTGTCGTAGAGAGAGGACACTTCGGACAAGTAAACACGCAGTAGCCACGCTTATAAATGTGTAAATCACATGAGGAGTTAAACCCTGCTGCACTGCTCGAGGTTTAACTCCTGGAAGGATTTAATCCCGATTAGATCGTTTTCTCTGAAGAGCGTATATCGCTCACGATAGGACTTAACCTACGTATCGCCTCTCAAATGACTCGCTCCTAGGATTTAATCTCAAAAGGAGCTAAACCTTTTACTTGTAAGCCCTGGTCGAAAGTGCTGTGTTGCATTGTGTGATACAAGAAGCGTTCCCAAGAATTCAGAATAACCGGGTATTCAGGCCTATGATGTATCATTTGTCGTTATTTATAACAGTGATGTTATAATTCTTGTCCAATCAGGATTACCCTTTTTAAATTATCCCAGTTTCCGATTGGCTGAAGCTGTTAACAGCGGTGTTATAAATAACGGCAAATGATACATCATACGCCATTACTTCTATATAATAATAACGACTTTTAACAAACAACATTTTTTTTAATTAGCTGACGTTTTAGGGAAGCTAATATGTCATGTACATTTAGATTTGGAAGACAATAAAATTTTATCACATAAATTCAGAATAATAATGTACCCATGTACAGTCTTCTGCCATCTTTTGTTGTGTAAAGAAATACATTTCTTTGAGAATCTTTGTTTCTCCGTGACACCATAATCCTAGAATTAGAAGACTAGAAGTAGCTTCGTATGTGCTGTTATTTTGAGCCATCAAATGAAAATAATATTGTCTACAACGAATACGTTAACATTAGCATTATTAAGAATGGCCTTCAATCGTCAATAAGGCACTTTAACTAAAAACGCAAAGATTTAATTATTTTATACTGGATGTTTTCCATTTACCGACACGAGTCGACTCGTGTCTCCGAAAGTGCTTTCCATTTGATTTGTGATTTGTGTCGCCGTGAGTCGAAGACACAAGTCACCTCGAACAGACTCCGCTAGACAGCTGAGTTCACGCTGAGTGTAAGTGTAAAAGAAATGAAAATCTAAACCAACGCGGCAAAGCAGAATATATAGTGGAGAGTTAATGTTATTATTATGAGAGTAAATGTAATTATTTGCAGTAACTACTTTTAACAACATTTGCACGAAACTACCCTAGTGAGAATTCCATTTACCTATTTGATGCGAGTCAACACTAGTTGACACGAGTCGACACAGGAGTCGCTTGGAGTCGTGTAAATGGAAAACACCCATTTATGTTTAAAATTACGTTTTGCCAGTGATACCAACCCTGTGTCTGCTCCCGTAGCATGGGGGTTTTAGGGTTATCCTAAATATACTACTAATTAACACTAATTAGGTAATATTAATTACTTACAATATTAACAATTCGATGTCCACACTTTCTTTTAATCCCAACATCGTCTTGAGTTTTTTCACACAAAATGTCAAATTCAGTGAAATTGGCTAAACTGGATCTTCTATTAGGGATTTAAAAAAAAATACACGTTTTATATCTGGGTTTATTGTGGACATAACATAAACATTACAGTTATGATTATGGTTGTGGTTAGTTCAGTTGTGCAACGGGACTAACTAAACTCAACATTCGCTCGATCATGTGCAAAATACCTTTTTTGAGACGTTTGTTTTTCATGTGTTGCTTCTCGGTGTTCTGCGAGTTCTGCGCATCCAAACTTCAGTAGAAAGAAAGGAAAACCTGGGCGACATATTTTTCTCTCTCTCACGCTCTATGATTGGTAGTTGAAGACCTTTCCCACCCGTCAGTAGTCAGTACCGTATCTTGAAAAATACCATATCCGCCGGCAAAATGCCAAATTTATGTTGTGTGTGTCCAAGTGGTAAACCATCACAAGAAAATATACATTATCATCGGGAAGATATTATTACACTGTAATATATCTGCGGCTACGTTGGAAAAAAACTCAGTTATATTATTTATAGCTTTAAAAATTACTTCATTAACTTGATTTCCTTGATGCGGTTGGCCACTAAATAAAACAACTATTACAATAATATTATACTTTTATTACACAATTATTTTATGTTATTAAAATAAATTTATTCAATTTTAATTTATTATATAATTAATTTAATTTGAATAAAATTATACACTATTTTATACTTTTTGACCCCTTATATATAAATCTAATTTTCAATGTGACAAGCAGAATAACAATTAAAGTATATGAACCAGTCTAAAATAAACAAAGATTGAAAGATTGGTCAAATAATCGCGATTGCCGCTTCTTTCTCAATTGTTTATCACTTATAAAGTCTTAAACTTTACAGGTTATTTGCTGCATTAGAAAGTTTGCGGCTTATATGTAAAGTGAAGTAATTATTTACAAGAGACCAAAACCTTTAATACAATCAATATTACTCATCCGTACTCTTATTTTAAACTCATTTAAACCGTTTAAACTTTATTTTGAAAGCCGTTACTGCAAACAAAGACAGAGATGTTGCCCAGGTTTTCCCTCTCTTTCTACTAGAGTTGTCAACGCGCAACTCAGACAGTCAGTCCATTCTTAATGTCGATGGTGGCTGGCACCCTACTCTGACATCCGTATTGGTTAGTAACATTGCTAAATCAGCTATTCTGAAGATTATTGATTCTATGGTTCTATGTTGGTTACAAAAAATCTTAGGTGTATTATAAATAAATACATGCTACTCAGACTTTTTCTTATACACAAGAAGTTCTACAAAATTTAATTAACGTTTAAAAATAACTTTTGAGGGTAAAACGACGTGTTAGGATCTAAAAAATTTAACAATCCTAGGGACATTCTGTCTATTTTTAGGGTAACTACAACTAACTACATATTGAATGTCTGGCAACACTGATGTGATACATATGTTGTATTGTACTTTGTAGAATTCGAAGTGACGTAGATACAATTTTTCTAATTACATTACTATTGAAGTTTGATTGAGTTGACTCATAGATTTGTTTCCTCCTTCAAAAAAGCCGGTTGAAGTGTGGAGTTCTGCGTAGTCTTCAAACTATCAGTTATATTTCGAGGTAAGATTTTAGTAATATTTAAACCTATGGAATAGATATTGATAAACTTCCATACAAAAAACTGTTTTTTATGAGACGCATTTATGTATGTATGTATGTAGGTGTCTGGGAATATAAAAGCATTTTCGTGAAGTAGAAGTATAAACAAGTATAAAAAAACTACCAATATAGTATATTATTATCACATTATCATACAAACCTAATTTTATTGTTTTACATAAAGAAAATCATCTATTTATTACAGACAAGTAGATGACCGGTCCTTGGAATATCGCAGTTTCTTTTTCATACTGCATAATTTCTTAATGTCATTTATAAAATAAAAACACAATAAATACATAACTCTTATCTGTCTGTCTTCAAATGCATTTAAAAAACTCGATGTTTATGTAGATACCTTGCTCTCTATGAAATTGTGTGATCTGATCAGTAAAGCGTCCTTGTGGGAATAGATACATACATATGTACATATGTACATACATCATCAATCTTTAATCACTCTTTTCTAAAAATAAACCACTAGTATAAACAAATTAGGTAGGTATTATAACTTCAACTGCTAATTTCCATATTTTCCAAAGGGGTTAAATGACAGTGGCAGGAATAACGATTATTGAAATTTTTGAGACCTTCCAGTATGATAACTTAAAGTAGGTGATATACTGATAGACTCAGTATAGTGATAGAATCAGTATATTACCTTTTTGATGTGTCCTTTACAACTTTGTTATACAGAGTGTCCTTAAAAGGTCTTTACAACACTCTACCACATGTTTGTTGTGTCAAAATGAGCCGTTTTAACTAATTTTAACTTGGTCCAAAAGTGTTTAGTTTTGGTGGTAGAGGGGACCCAAAGTACTCAATAATACATTTTTCAACTTTAATGAAAGCTCGGAAATTTTAATTTGAGAATAAAATGATTTAATCTAGTTGCTATCAAACTATGTAAATCAACAAAAAATTTTTTTTAATCATGACAAAGTGCCTTTCCAAAGAAAAATCTTGTGAAAGGGCTACTAAACCTCATAAAGATAAGTTACAATAAGCCTGAAAGCTGCAGTGTTGAAGGCAAAACAAACCCCAAACCACACATCGGAAGAAAAAGAAAAAAAATCATGACATCCTTACGACAAAAAGAAATAAACAAAAAAATATTTAGAAATGCACCAAAACCAGTTAAAAATATTTAAATTTCGTCTAAATAATAAGTATTTGGTTCGATTTTTTAAAACGATGTTTTTGTAACTTCATTTTCTTATAAAAACTACTGCTAATCAGTAAAACTCGTAATCGAGTTGTTTCGAGAATACCTTTATTTTAGTGGATATGTTTTCCAAGGAAAGTGTTTTACTCACAACTCATTATTTTCAGGGGTATATAACTGAAATTATTAAATATGAAATAATCCAAACGCTATGCCTGTGGAATGCCATCAATCATAATTTTATTATTAGATTTTTTGCATCATAAAAATGTACCAGTTTAACACCATTGCATAAGCCATTTTAAATTTTTAAAAATAATTTAAAAAATGAAACTAAGAGGCCCTCTAGCACTCAAACTAAGCAATTTTGGACTAAGGTAAGATTAGTTAAATTGGCCTATTTTGACACGAGGGAACATATGGCAGAGTGTTGTAAAAACCTTTTAGGGATACAAGGTATTATTTTTTTAGTCGTTGCTAAATGTAATGTAATTTTGACCATCAAGCCTATTACTGGTAGTCACTTCAAATTAAATATTTATGTAATATCGATGTGAATACCGAGATGGATTGATTGGTAACAATAATACAGTAAAACTTCGTTAAGACGCTCCCGTATAAGATGCTTTCCCGCATAATACGCTCTTTTTCGTCGGTCCCTTGAATTTTCCTATGCCAATACAGTAAAATAGTACTCGGTAAGACGCTCTGTTTCGTTGGATAAGACGCTCTTTTTTCGCCGCAGATAGACGGTGAATATAGGTGTTAGACAGTCAAAACTTCGACCTGAGAGGAAAAAAAGTTCAAAGGTTGATCAATGAATGGCAAACAAATAGCCTAAAAGGTGAAACGTTCACCGATAAGTGATGTTTTCGCGTTGGGTATTTGTTTACATTTGTTTCGGAAGGTGACATTCGGATTTTCAGACGAGACAGATACCACTAGCACACCAACAGAAACTGAGGAAATTTTCCTAAATTTCCCCGATTATGCGACAGTGGATGACGCCCTTGCAACTAGCAACACTCGCACTATTGATGACATGATTGCCGACGCCACCACCGACACTCACGCTACCAGAACCTCAAACAAAGTACCCTTGACAGGTTTCTCTCTGGTCAGTGAGTAAGCAGTGTACATACCTCCATATTATTCATGTGAGTATTTCACATTCCTGTACGAGTATTATGCATTTTAATAAATTTTACGTTCAAATTTTGCAATCATTTTCTTTTTTCGAGCATCTCGAGACTTTTTTACTTTCCCGGATAAGACGCTTTCCCGCTTAAGACGCTCTTTTGCGCCCGTCCCTTGAAGAGCGTCTTAACGAAGTTTTACTGTAATATAACTATTTCTGGTTTAATTATGTAGTATCTTACCTTCACTTGACGTCGCTAATTATTATATACACATGTACTATGTAGGCTTTAGATGAAATAATGACTCATTATTTTGTTAATACCTTAATTTGTTGTAGAGTTGTTTTGTAAAAATTTAAGCATATTTTTCTAACCAACAAGAGTTTCTGGAATGGATTAATAAAAAGCAAAATTAAAAGATTAATTACTCTCTTTACTTCTCTTCGTATAAAATGTAAAGATTTCAGTAAAATTAAATTTGCCAAAACGTATTGATGACCTACATATGTATCTACCTACTCTGAGTTCATTTTTAATTAAAATAAACGAATGCAATAAAATTTCCAAGGTGAGTCTTGTTTCCAAGGTGACTCTCAAGATGTGTTTAAAGAACTTGTTTTTATTTTTCATCTTTTTGCGTGTCAATTATATCTTGATTATATGGAGACATCCAAAAAAAACGTCATCAAAGTTGGCCGAGAAAAAAAAGACATATTTCTATTCTTGATCGAATTTATAACCTTATTTACTTGTCAAGACTGTCACATCATATGACAGCCATTGTTTATTTTACAAATTGTGACAGTCACTTGTCAAAAGTTTGACATAACCGAAAAGCTTAAACATGACCGCTATTTCCATCTCTCTCGTTCATAAGCCAGAGTTGATGACTTTTTTTTTGATGTCTATAGAAAATTCCGTTAGAGAATTTTAGTTTTAATTTATTGCTGTTGTAAATTGTAATAAGTAAAACATATATAAAAAAGAAAGATTTATTTTGTGGACCTTAAAATATGTTTCTTGATTTTAGGTCACATATTATTGTACCTATTACATTTTTGTTTTGAGACAAAAATTTTGTTTTGGAACAGAAACTTATTCTTTGTATATGCTTAAATTATTCATATCCATTACATGCATTATAAATACATATTTTAAAAAAATAATGCATTAATTTACTAAATAATGTTCAATTAATATGGGTTTTTTGTGTTTAAAAATGTTATACCAATTTTTTATCTGAAGTGTTATGTACATATGCAGTAAAGTATATACGCGGTATAAAGATATTTTTTATAATCCGGACTTTATAATTCTATTGCATATCGTATATTACTGTATGGATAATAAGTAGAATCCGGAGGTTAACAATAGATGCGGCCAGAGGCGGCTCCAGGATACCACTATCAGTAACAATACGAAATGTTATTTACCTTGTACAGGTGATGGTGATTGTTGTAGCTAAACTAATCGGCAAAGACACCATAGTCACAAGACGCAGAACTTGCATACACACGGTAACCGACGCTATGACTATCCATACTGCCACTCGAGTTTCCATAAATTATCAATAACATGGATTAAATTAGCATATGTCCTTTTTAGGCGTCGGCCAGCCGTCTATTTACTTCAAAGTTCTGCTCGTTCCATAGTGACTAGACTGTTAGTCACACACTCACTTATTGTTCCCACATTTGTGCTTTCGAACACCCTTGAAGCTATCAAATGCCTTCCCATGATATTTGCTCCATCCAGTCCCCCAACCACTACGTTACCTATGTTCTAGTCTTTTAACATCCGTTTTAACATCGTTTCGTCAATACTAAACCATATACGTTTATCGCGAAATTCTGAGACGATATTTTTTTATGTCTTCATAAAGTAGTGCTATGTATAATTGTCTAAGAGTTGTTTCTGCAGGCAGACTAACTTCGCTGTACTTACCACTTGCAGCGTTCTGGACAAATTGTCTGAACTCGGGGTGATCTAATTTGGCGAATGGAATATTACACGTTATCATCATTTTGACTAAATCCAAGATAAATTGTTTGTGTCTGTCTCGCGCACTCATACCACGACTTATACGAGCTTAATGTTTGTCTGTAGCAACATGCTGCAAAACAGCTGTTTTTACGTGCCACGTCAGTACACTGTCACACATGGTACAACGAAGTTCACTGGCATCAAAGGTCAGTTCCGCAAAATTGTTTATCGTACACTCCACCGTAACATGCGACGGACGCTGTCTCGACATTTTTACAAACTTATTCGACGTTTCGTGCACACGAATGAGCTCGATCAGCGCAGTTTAATTAATACTAACAATAAGTGTAAATTATGTTCACGTTCGTGACTCGATGAGAGGGGCGCACAACACAGCAGACGGGTTATATTCCGGAATATAATGACGTTATTTGATTGAAGTACGATTATACTATATACGTGACGATGTACGTGATTAATGGGCGTGGCATATATTTCAGTCGCGTTAAGGCCGGTCCTGGAATCTATTATTAACCCACGGACTCTAGTAAGAAGTACAGGGTTATGACTGTTTTGCACAACAATTTTTCTCACAATAAATTGTACAAGTTGACCTTCAATTTATTGGAATACGTGTAAAACAGAAATTGCGGCTAATTTATTGTCCACAATAAATTGTAGAATTTCGAACTTACTCTAATTTCTTTGCCAATTTTAGGGACATTCAATAATTTTTTACATTTATTTCATTGTACCAACGTAATAATGGGATAAGTGATTTCTCTTAGGGACAAAGCTGTGATAACTCTTAGGTTTTAGTCATTGAGAGTTGGTAGTGTTGAAATTGGCCAATTAATTGTTACAAATATTGCAAAGTGTAAACAGTTACTAAAATTGGACAATTTATTGAAAAATAAATTCTGCAGTTTATTGTGCAATAAATTGGTATGTGTAAAACAGTCTTTAGTTTTCATAATTTGACAAGTTGTGATTTTATTATTGAAATTAGAAAAAAGTTTATCAGACAACAGCTATAGATTTTTGCATGTTTTTGTAATAGGCTATGAGAAAAAACAATCGATATCAGAAACCGTGAACCAGTTGATTTTTTAAATGAAACATCCTGTATATTTTTGTATGTTATGATTCCTCCAATGTGTCCCTTTATCATCATAATCCACGGTCTATTATAATACCGTGATCATAATCATAACATAGTATAAAACAAAGTCGCTTCCCGCTGTATGTCCCTACCTATGTATGCTTAGATCTTTAAAACTACGCAACGGATTTTGATGCGGTTTGTTTAATAGATAGAATGATTCAAGAGGAAGGTTTATATGTATAATACATGCATAATATAGTACAGAAACACTGATAATTTTAGAGGTTTCTAATGTGATGTCGTAAACCGGGCGAAGCCGGGGCGGGTCGCTAGTATAAATATGTCTATGTCTGTTTCAGCAGGTGGCGACATATTTTAATTTAAAATATTATTTAAAAAGCAGTTAAATAATAAGCGACAACGGATCACAGTTACCATTAACGAAATGACGAGAAAAAAAAACAAGGACGTTAGCAGACATGTCATTAAAAAGTATTGAGCAATATTTGGTTAATTTATATTTATTACTGTTTTAAAACAAGAGTAATGTTTAGCCAGGAGGAAAAGTTTGAAGTTTTATATTTATTTTTAAACGAAATATGTGGCAACCTGTTAAAGCAAACATGGATGTGTTATATATTTTTGACAAAGGAAAAATTCGAGGAATCAGATTATGCAAAAATGTACAGGTGTTCCAATTAAAAAAAAATACAACTTTGAATCAATTTTAATATTTCTGATATTCAATTGTTTTTTCTCAATCATGTTAGAAAAATGTGTGCAAAAATCTATAACTTTTGTCAGAGGAACTTTTTTTCTAATTTGAATAATACAATAACTTGTCAAATTATGGAAACTAACCCTGTACAAATTTATGCCAACTTTAATAAATCAGTTTTAGAATGTAAATAAACAGACTGAAAACATCAAAAAAACATAAATATCCACATAAACTAAAGATAACAGTAAAAATAAAAACAAGTCAAATGAAATTTTGAAATTAGAAGTTATATTTAGCAGCAATGTGTTTTTCTCTCCAATCAATCTATTTATAAGAATAGTGTCTTCAAAGGCATTACAGTGCTGTACATACAATCGTTGCCATACCAGATTTCAGTTTTCAATCAACATATACATATCTTATCTCTGTATTGAATTTGATTGAAACATTTTTATTTGTACACATTACATTATCAAAATCATAAGTATGTATGTAGATTAGTTATAGCTCTTTTGTTATCTTTAAATAGTTTTATTTAAGACTGTTTTGTGTAAACAACTATATTTTTTACGAAGTTCTGTCTATTTCATCTTGAACCACTTTGATGTAGCAGGTTGTAATGATTTAAATTTTTAGGTAAAATGGCGAGCACCATTTTCTAATATTTGTTTTAAATATGCGTATTTCTAGTTTGTATATAAATATGTATTTGATATAAATAGTAAATAATATGACTTATAGCATTAGTGATATTTAAAAGCTGCAAAGTAAATATATTTTTAACTTCCAGTTTGAATGATGGCAGACCGAATAGACCTTCTCTTGTTGGGTGCCACAGGATTCACAGGAAAGAATTGTATTCCCTACCTCTATAAGCTCTCCAAGTCTGAAGGTCGCAACTTGACTTGGGGTGTGGCAGGTCGCTCAGAAGAAAAATTAAAACAGGTACTGGAGAGTGTTGGAAAGGAACTTGGTAAGGATAACGAGAAATAATTATATGTATGAAGTGTTTGCTCTCACTGACAAAGTGCCCTCAGTGTATTTTTTAGTATGTTATTAAATGAGTAATATCCCGATATTTTTATTTTTAGGTAAATTAAGGAACGTTTGTTTAACGGAATTCAAAAATTATTCAGAATTAAATTATTCAAAAAATTATTTTTTCCCGTAATATATGTACGAGCAGGGAATTGATAAGCTATGAAAATCGGCCTCTTTAAAAAAATATGTAGCAGTTTAATTTTTATTTATTTATACTTATTAATTTTTATACTTAAGCTTTTAGGAAATGTATAAATGCAAAAAGTAAAAAAAATTTGTTTGAATGCGCTACATGAGAAATATTGCAACGAATATCCAAAAAGTCGCATCTTTCTAAAAAACCGCCGTGTGGAGCCTATTTAAGGGCATATTTATTGTTTGAAATCTATATACAGTGGACGCCGCTTATAAGACTCACGGATATAAGGTTCAGTCGCCTATAAGACTCAAAATCGCCAGAAACAGTCCGGGCGTATCCAAATACATTGAAAAAAACTCGGTTATGAGACTCACCACTTCATATAAAAGACTCAGTTTATGAAAAATACATAATTGAAAGTAACAAAAAAACAAACAAAAATAAGAAAATTTCTTTAAACCATCTTAAACTTTGAACTGATTATGTATGTTTGTACGTATGTATTTGAAGAGTTACCTTTTTTTATAAGTAAATAACACGCTATTGTGTTGTATTATGTCTATTCACAGGTAAAATAAAGTTTGTGTATTACATACATTCCAAAATCTTGTTTTCCCCTTCGCTTATAAAGGTTCATCCGCTTATTAGACTCACTTTTTTGCTGGTCCCAAAGTGAGTCTTATAAGCGGCGTCCACTGTATCTGGTATTAATTTCGTTCAGAATATAAATATTGTAGATTATTTGTCAAAAATTCACAAGCTGTTTTGGACTTTTTTTGGACAACAAATATTACAATTAATGACCAATATTATGGTCGATTACCACCATATTTAAGGCTGCAAGAGCCAGTAAAATAAATAACGTAAAATACATAAAACATAAATCTCATTGAAGTACATGTAATTTATGTATGAAGTACAGAAATGTGTAAAACATAAAACATAAAAACATAAGGATAAATAACTTAAAGATGAACAACATGAACAGCTATATCTTTTAGACTACCTTATTTTTAAAATTAATAACACGTAAAAACTAGGTATTTTTAAAAGACTTAAAAATAATGTGTATATAAAATAAATATAAATCTCTCTCAGATTTTATTGACAATATTTTAAAATTCGGAATATTTTGAGAATGGGGCTGATTTTCATAGCTTATCCATGCCTGGTTAATTACTACTGATAATCTTATGGTTGATATAATACAATTAATTACAACTAAAACAAAATGCAGGACAATTCATCTTATTGACATATTTCCTTTGTAGAAGCTGATTTCCAGAAAATTCCCATCGTTATAGTAGACATAGACGATGATGAGTCATTACAAAAAATGGCGGAACGCGCTAAAGTCGTCTTAAATTGTTGCGGTCCTTACCGTTTCCTGGGTTACGCAGTGGTAAAAGCTTGCATAGCTGCTGGAACGCACCATGTTGACGTCAGTGGTGAGCCCCAATATATGGAGACTGTGCAGTTGGAACAGGATGAAGCTGCCAAGGAAAAAGGTAAGTGGATTATAATGTTAAGCTAAAATAGGGACCTACGCTATTCTACACTTACTTAGTTGAGCAAAAATATAGTACTTGCGGTAAAGTTTTATGATTCAACTATTTAAACAGACACAAAAACGAATAGTCTCTCCTCCTGAATGCATTAATATAAGGAGTGTATAATTTGTTAAGGCTGATTTTTACAGTTCATAATTTTTATTGCCTTCAAGAAAAATTGCGCGCACATATTTATGTTTGTGCAATATCTTGCAGTTAAAAATTGACATAACCTATAATTATAAAATTAATATTCAAAAAATTATAATAACCTACAATTATTGCAGCTATCTGCAATTATTCATGTTTTGAAGTGACATTTGACATTTTTTACATTTGCCAACTGTCTGACATAACCTCAACGCTCAACATGCGGTGGCGTCGCTGGTATTCAACTAACACTGGTTTTGTTTATTACGGATTGTGTGGGCAATAGTGGCTGTCAATTAAAATCGGCAATATAAATTGCACACTGTAAAACAGCACCGAAATTTGTTGGGCAGTAAAAATTGCTTCAAGAAAAATTGTTGAGGAATTTTCAAAAATTAAAAATAAAAATTAGCCTCCTAATATGGTTTCTTCCCTTAACTAGGGTATATATTTTTCTCTTGTCTAAAATTATATTCCCTTCTCAATCTGTGTCACAAGTGGGTGCAGTGTGTTACAATTGTGCCACTCCAGTGGTTGTAATTACATATTTTTAATTAAAAAGTGACATCCAAAAAAAAAACGTTATCAAATCTGGCTATGAACGAGAGAGATATAAATAGCCGTCATGTTGAAGCTTCTCGGTTATGTCAAACTTTTAACAAGTGACTGTCACAATAATAAAATAAGTAATGTCTGTCATATAAGGTGACAGCTTTGACAATTAAATAAGGTTTTAAGGTAGAATAGAAATACATCTTTTTTAACTCGCCAACTTTGAAGACCCTTTTTGTATGGCTCAATAGAATATACTATAGAGCCATCCAAATAAAATCAAATCTAGCTATGAACAAGAGAGATGGAAATAGCGGTTATGTTGAAGCCCGAAAATAAAATTTTGTTGTTGTCAAACATTTGACAAGTGGCTGTCACAATTGTAAAATTAATAACGGCCATACTGTGACAGATTTGATAATTAAATAAGGTTATAAATTTAAGATAGAATAGAAATACGTTTTTTTTTTGCTCGGTCAACTTTGATGAGGTTTTTTTTGGATGGCTCGATATTATTCTATAGACATCCAAAAAAAACGACATCAAATTGTGCTATGAACGAAAGAGATAGAAATAGCGGTCATGTCGAAGCTTTTCGGTTATGTCAAACTTTTGACAAGCGACTGTCACAATTGTAAAATCAATAATGGTTGTCATATAATGTGACAGCTTTGACAATTAAATAAGGTTATAAATTTAAGATAGAATAGAAATACGTCTTTTTTTACTTCGCCAACTTTGATGACGTTTTTTTTTTTTGTTGGATGGCTCGATAGTTTTCGGTTAATGATAAACATAAAGTGAAGTTTTGATTTTTTAAAAACTGATATTGTATGATTTTCATTAATAAATTATAACAGAATAATTATTTCCAGAATATGTATATTTCCTTGTCCTTTTCCAATGTAGAGAATACTATCCTACTCTTTTCGTAAGTGTAATGTACTGACTAAACTGGAGGATTTTAATATTTCAGGGGTATTTGTTGTCAGCGCCTGTGGCTTCGACAGCATTCCATCTGATCTCGGAGTGGTTTTCCTTCAGCAAAAATTTGACGGTATTCTAAATTCTGTAGTAAATTACCTGGAACTTTGGGAGGAGGGGGATGCAAAATCTGGACCGTCTGTTAATTATGGCACTTGGAAATCAGCCGTTCACGGCTTGGCTCATGCAAATGAACTGAAGAACATACGTAAAAAGCTATTCCCTAATAAATTGCCCAGTTTTCAACCAAAGCTAAAGACACGGTGAGTGATTTATTGTTATATTAGGTTGTCGGAATAGTCATGACGTATTTTTGCAATAGCATTACATGTGTTTTTACATGAGAAATGTCATCACGATCGGCTCGAGTGTTATACCATTTGACAGCTGACAGTTCAACCTTCGTATAAGAAAAACAAGTAATTAATTTGGTCGCGTTGTTTGGTTTTTACATCAAGTTGAAAATGGAAGATCAAACTGTGCATTTTCGGCATATTTTGCTTTTTTATTTCCGCAAAGGGAAGAACGCAAGGCAGCCTGTGAAAAATAGGTACAATGCCCTACAAGAACATGAGTGCCAGAGATGGTTCACCAAATTCCGTGCTGGTGACTTTAATGTCACTCGATGCTCCTCGCTCCGGAAGGCCCATGGACGCTGATGACCAAATAAAGGCACTGATTAAAGCAGACCCACATTCAACCACTCGTAACATTGCGGAGACACTAAACTTTCATCAGTCCACTGTTTATAATCATCTATGGAAGCTGGAATTCAGCAGCAAGCTCGATATATCAAAGAAATTCATCTCACTAATCACATCAATATCACCGATACTCACCTCAAGCGCAACAAAATCGATCCGTTTTTGAAGCGTCTGGTAACAGGCGATGAAAAATGGATTGTTTACAACAATATTCGATGTAAGCGATCGTGGTGCAGTGGAACTGAGTGAGCCCAAACACAATCCAAATCTGATCTTCACCAGAGGAACGTTATGCTCTCAATATGGTGGGATTATAAGGGCATGGTGTTTTTTCGAGCTCCTACTGCGGATCCAGATGATCGATTCCGATGCGTACTGTCGCCAACTGGATGATTTGAATACATCTCTTGCGGAGGAGCGGCCAGAACTCACCAATCGCAAAGGCGTAGTGTTCCACCCCAACAATGCGAGACTCCATATAAGTTTGGTGACTCGCCAAAAGTTGCTGAAGCTTGGATAGGAAGTCTTGCCTCATCCTCCATACTCACCAGATCTTGCCCCATCAGATTACCATTTGATTTGTTCCTTGCGGAAAGACTTGAATGGTAGATCGTTCGATTCTGATGAGGCCATCAAAGAGCATCTCACTCACTTCTTGGCTGGAAAGAGTGGTCCTTCCATGAGTGCGGAATTATGCAGCTCCCAGAAAGATGGCAAAAGACCATCGATCAAAATGGGCAATACATCACTTACTGAACATTGTTCTATTTTTAATAAATGAGCCTTAAAAATCACCCAAAAAATGCGTCATGACTAGAGTTCGTGGGAGCGGTGTAACAGGACCGTAGTCAGTACGAATGAAAATGTTAATATGTTCACAGAAATTATGTTGCATCATAGTACCATATTAAATATTATTACTTATTACCAAGCCCGAATATCACAGGGCCGACACTGTGCATGTCCTGTCTTTGACTCGTTGGCCTTCACAGCTCACAGCTGACTTGCATTACGAAAACTGCGCTAGCAGTTTTAGTTATTTATGGCACGCTGTAACAGACAGTCGCCGCTATTGCATCGCGTTGATACGTTTCGTTTTTATGTATTTGCCATGTGTTTAAATAACTATAAATATTAATATTATTAATTGAGGGGAGAAGTGAATAAAGTGAGGTACCATGCCAATGGTGAAAAGAAATAGACGGGAAGTATTTCAAACGTGGTTTGACAGTGATCCCGAGGGTTTTAGGGACATACATATTCAAGGAAATGACCTTTTTTGAACTGTGTGTTCAAGAAATTTGCGTTTGAATTATAAATTCTTCAGATAAAACTAAAGTAACAACACATCTGAAAAGCCATGACTCGTCCAGCGCCGATGATCTTAATTTATATAGGTATTTTATCCTTGACTTAATCGTACTATTTGGTAAAAATAGTACTGCGCTGCTACATATTTATGTACAGAATTTCCATTCTAAATTGAAAATAGGTACTTATACGAGGTAGAATAAGGATATATCAGTTTACTAACACTTTGTATGGAACTAAATACGCTTTCTATACTGATCTGTTACCCGTATATGCGGTATCGCATTCAACGTTGACTTGACGAGGCATGCAAACCTAAGAAGTGGGCGGAATCTACACTCTATTGGTCATTGTCGCTACTTTGGTAGAGGGAAATATGCCACCAGACATTCGACCCAGCCGACCGAATTCATTACGTTGGCGGTAAAACACGGGTTATAACCACGTTATCTTTGACCGACTGCATACAAAAAAAACGTTGTTTTGATGTCTTATATTCTGTGCGCCTACAATAACGGAGAAGTGGGTTTTTAAAAGGTTTAAATTATACAAACATTTTTATTTTATTTGCGTCATAATTCAATCATTAAAAAAATCGATATTTTTAATCAACACCTCTTTCATAAACATGGCTTTCTGGAGGCCTTTCGAAACGGGTGAAAATAACATAGCTTCAGATATAACCAGCGAAAATGTCGAAACGGTCGAGTATGACGAATTTAAAAATGAAGGCTTGTCAGCGTATTATGTTAAACAAATATGAATGCCTAAAAGCGACGTTAATTACTTATTATTACCTATCCCTAAAAGTTATTATTCGAGCATGCCCATGGAATCATAAAGTTCCACCGCTTTTTTTGTTCCCCAGGCGTATTTATCATTTTCAATTCAACATAGATGGACTATAAACATATTAATATTTTCTTTCGTGAACTGACTACGGTCTTGTTACACTCCGCGTTCGCACTAACTCTAGTCATGACTTTTCCGACAACCTAATACATTGAGATTGTGAGGTAGCGAGATTTTTTGCAATGTTTTTTTTTCAGTGTTGCTCCACATAAGTCGAATGTGGTTGACGGTTGGGCAGTTCCCTTCCCGGGCGCAGATCGTTCAGTCATGAGAAGGTCCCAAAGGTACTTTTACGAGGTAGACCACCAGAGACCCATACAAGTCGGTGTCTATTTCGTTGTAAAATCATTCTGGAACCTTGTTCTTTTGTCTATATTTGGATTTATATTTGGATTGCTAACGAAGTTTGGATTTGGCAGGAAACTGCTACTTGATGTAAGTCTGATTTTGTAATTCTCAACGAAAAAAAAATGCCAATTCAATACTAATTAAAATGAACTAATTTAAGTAAAAATAACGTCTGTATGTTCAAATCTAACAGTAATATTCCGTGTATTATCTTAGTATCCACACATCTTCAGCGCTGGCATGTTCAGCAAGGAAGAGCCTTCAGAAGAAAAAGTTAAGAAAGGTGTATTCCAAATCACCCTGTACGGTGAAGGTTGGAAGGAATCATTGACAAATAAGGACGATCAGTACACCAAACCTTGCGACCAGTGCATCGTAGGTAGGGTTAAGGGAAAGAATCCCGCGTATGGAGCCACTTGCGTCGCCTTGGTCTTGTCTGCCGTGATGATCGCCACTGAGAGGGACAAAATGCCAACCAGGTATTTCATATAGTTATAATACACATATACAGGGTGGTCATTTTAACCGTTTCACTGCGCAGAGCTCAAATTAGGCCGTCGGAAAAACTAGGTAGGAGATCGGGGCTAGTTGACATTCAGCTTCTAGTTATTGACACAGAAAGAGGGGAGCACTGTCTTCTGGATGGTACAAGTGTGATAAAAAAAAGACAGGACTGACTTTATAACTCGTTTATTTCGACGAATACAGTTTAGTCGAACTTGTCGCCCTCAAAGTACATGCCTTGGCAGACGACACACCTTTGCCAACGTTTCTTCCAGCTCTCGAACCCTGCCTGGTAAGCCGCTTTAGGGATTCTCTTTAGGTCCGCCGTACAATTAGTTTTAATGTGAGGCCGGAGCGTTATCGTGGTGGAAACGCCATGCCTTGTTCCTCCACATGTCCGACTCATAGCTTCATTACCAAAGGCTTGTTGAATCATTCCAAATGTCTGTAGCACGTTTGCAAAGTTTAAAACAAAATTTCACAGACACACGCTTTTCCTCTAGCTCCTTCATTGTTGCCGTTGCACGGGGCAACGAACAGGTTCACACAAGTACCGTTGCTGCTGCGTAATAGAGATGTGTAGTTCGTGACCGAAAAGTTCGAACGAACTATTCACTTTGAGTGAACTGAACGAACTGTTTCACTCTCTTAGCAAGTTCGTTTTGAACTGTTTTTCAATTTGAAATATTTCGTTCGCCGATGGATTGGGAATCAACAGACCGGATGGGAAACATGAAATAGAATGAACTGGTTTTAGTTTAGCTCAGTTTTATTTTAGTAGTCCAATCAACGAGCGAAAGCCCCTATGTTAATTGGCCACTAATTGTTATCAGCAAACAAAAAAATATGGTCATATAGAGAGAAGAATTCTAAGAAAGATAGCGTTTTTTGATACTTGAGTTTTAATGGCAAACATAACCAAAAAAATTCGCAAATGTCAAAAAAAAACGGTTTTTTTTGCAAAAAAAAAAAGCTCTACACAAGAAAGTTAAATTAGAAAGTTGTAGGTCTTAAAAATGCGCGTCGAATGCAATTTGAACGAAAAAAATCGGTTCATAAACATTTGAGAAAAATTTAAAAAAACGTCAAAAATCGCGGTTTCGTATTTTTGCTGTATAAATTCCAATTTTGTTTGAACAGACTTCTTGTTAACTACAAGTATAGCCCAAGACAAGCGGAAAATGATCCTTTTTTTCAGAAATTTAAAAAAAGCTTTATTTTTTCGAGTTATAACGATTTACAGAAAAAAAAGAGACGTTTTCAAAAATCAGCTTTTACAGAGGCAAAAATGATCGTACAGAAACGATCGTGGGCTTATTTTATTCGCGAAGACTTGTACTTTCATGCTATTAAAAAACCAAATCGCTTTTATTTAATTTTTGCATAAAAAAATGCGTTGTAAAATGCGACTCCCTGAGGTCGTAGGACCTTCATTTTTTTTTAAATGCGTGTTTTGAATGCCAGTTTTCAAATATGCAACGGCCAAAAATGTAAAACCAAAATTAAACAAGTTATTCGACAAAACCGGTTCGAAAAAATGATACAATTTTACAACGCATTTTTTTTGTGCAAAAATTAAATAAAGCGATTTGGTTTTTTAAAAGCATGAAAGTACAAGTCTTCGCGAATAAAATGAGCCCATGATCGTTTCTGTACGAGATATTTGGGATAATAAAAGATATTTTACATGAATTTTCTAATGAGTTTTCAGAAGTACTCATTGATTGAACAATCGTCGCCCGGCACGGCGCGCCGAGTGCACAAAGGACGCTGTCGAACTTTGTGCTCTGATAAAAAATGATTGCCCCCACTTTGAGTTCTGGCATTTTACACGTTGTTTATTCTTTATACGAGTATAAATAACAGATTAACAGGTCGCCAGAAGTACCTCTCATTATGTACCTATATTTTTCTGGAGTGTAAGGGTCCGGCGTCGAGCCGCGCGCGCGAAATGGGCTGGCGGACTTTCATCACTGATAATTCATTATTGCCTCCACTTTAACTTCTGGCATTTCACATTTCGTTTATTCTTGATGTAAATAATAAAATAGCAAGTTGGCAGAAGTCCCTCTCAAAATGTTATTTTTCCAAAATTTTTCCACCAGTTTGTCAGCTTCTGCCAGCCCTTTCGCCCCCACTTACGTTTCTGCCAAATTTATCTCGGCTTTAAAAACAACCCTATAGGCTACCGGAATTTTCAAACCGCAAGTCTCTAGCTCAAACGGAACGAAAATGACGCTCATCTAAAAAGTGTTACCCTAATTTTGACGAGCAGTTTAGTTGGAAAATTCGTGACAGGTTTTACAAATTTTTACTCACATAACAATTTTTTCATATCGTACAAAATAGTTCTCATGATTGGGGTGAAAACTCCGTTTAATAATCTCGTACGTTTAGAGTAACAAAAGTAACACCATTTCCCGTATTTCAGGATGTATCTTGATAATCTGGCAATGAATAGTCAAAGGTTGTAGCATTATTTCAAATTTTTTAGGGGTGGTGTCTACTCACCAGCAGCTGCATTCGCCAAAACTTCGATCATCAAGGAACTGAACGAAAATGGTGTCACCTTCGATGTTTTATCTCAAAAGGACCTTTAAATATATTCTTCGGCTCACTTTTTTTATGTCTGAGGCTTGTTGTAATTATAAGTATTTTACTATGCATTTAATCTTTTATAATTGAGTTTACATTACTAGGAGTTTTCTGGTAGTAAGGGTGTTTTTTTTTAATAATATTCCTAATCCAGTAGATGAAATAGATTTTTTACTTGTCTATGGTTATTAAGATATTAACAAGGTGGTATTTGATTTTAGTTGTCACGGTGTATTTCACATACAATATTTATAATATATTTTTGACAAAAATTACCAAGATTTTTTATAAGCATTATTAAAAAAAAAATGTCTATTAGAAATTTATCCAAATGTTTAAAAGACTTGAATACATATTTCTGTGTGATTTTAGAATATATTTTTTTATGTCGTACATATTTAGAAATGCAATGCTTTTGTATCGTAGAGACTGAGAAGATGTGCTTTATAATATCGTATATATTTATAATAATAAATTAATAAACCTATAACCGAAACTGTATGTTTTGTTTTTTTTTGAACCCCCTTAACTTTGTGCTGTTAAAGCACTACTAGCAGATAGGACCATAGGATAACAGATAGTGGTTCATTTACAGGTTCATTGTGATGAAACTTTGTGATAATTAAAGTATAAACCGTATTTTTCAAGCACCTTCTAAATTATATACGCGCGTATTTCTTGCATACGTGCATATGTACGCCACTGATCGTGCCTAGTAACGCGCATTGGGACTCTAGTGCCCCACTTCCGTGCGGGTGGTTGGTATACTAGAATGAAGTTTAGCCTGTGTGCGCCGATTCCGTAATGATTTACCAACAAGACTAGAACAAGGAGACCGAGCTCGCTTAAAATAGGCACCGAGAGAACGGCACAAATGACGTCGAAATCCGCTAGGTTATTAGCGGCGCTGCGAGCACCGCATTTCTTAACTTCAGGAGTTTCAGTAAACAGAGCGCCTAACCATGAATGTACCTTAATCTTGTACTTCTGCGCGCTACCGCTTTGTCCAGGTAATAGGTCTGCCGCCATATTAAGTTTATCTTTCGACGTATTTTATGCCGCCCGAAACACGCGAGCTCGGTCTCCTTGTTCTAGTCTTCTTGTGATTTACGTTAGCTCGATGCGAGCGGATGGACGGTAGAAGGCCGGGTTCAAAATAATTTTATTTAGTATACTCGTAGTTTGTATTTACATTTTGATTTTGTGTGGATTTTTGCAATAATGACACAGTCGTTACCATTTGTGAATATAATGAGAAAGTTGATTGAAAATTACAACGATTTTGCAATAGACCGATCACATTTTTTATGTAATCTTTGCAATCGTCGAATTTCGTAGACGCCGAGACTGAAAGACATTTAGATTCGAATATCCATTAACAAAATATTACTGATACGGTTTACTGTTAGAAAAGAGGAATTTTGGTTTGATTTGTGCATAATGTTTTGTGCATTTCGTAGAATGTGGTCGGCAATGTTTACTTTAGACGTTTTTTTGCCAAATATGTATCCGATTTTTGCGGTAATAAGGTCGTTAACGTTGTGATACGAATTTTAGCTGTTTCAGATATTTCGCCCCCGATACTGATAGCTAGTAAACGGGTTTTGCAAACAACGGCTAAAAGTATATAAATAGTAGTAACACGTGCATTCTTCTTTGTAGATGTAAAAAATATTATGTACCGATGTTAGTGATAACTAAAGCCGGCAGATCAGGGCGGCGGGCCATAACCATACGCGTCATACCACTTACTACTTGTATGTGCAAAAACAATTCATGAAAACAATAAAATGTTGCAATTTAGAAAGAGATGTGTTAAACTTACCCTGTTATTTACGTTCAGATATGGCCCGTTGAGATGACCCGCCGCCCGGATCTGCCGGCTTTAGTGATCATGCAGACAAATGTGCGAAATTCGTGAAAATAATGCGCATGGTGTGTTGTCCTCTGTCTATGTGAATCATTTTGAATTTGCACCTTTAACTTCAGTAGATGTGGAACGATCATTTTCCTTCTACAACCATATGTACAGGCCAAATCGCTCACGTTTAACGACAGGAGACGCAGAAAGACTACTGGTTGTCTCAACGTACGCTCAAGCAATGAAGACAGTCGGTGTTTCTGAACGACAGAAGCGATAGGTATGTACATTATTAACACAATTTTACTGCTGTCTTTTTGGTGTCTCATATGTCCTTCCGTCAATGACATGACGGATAACGAGTCCGACCCTGCGTTGTGGCACGCTTTCCGGACCCTACTTATGAGTCGCAAAAAATATTTATCTATGTTCCTTGTTACGTTCTTCATAACAATGTTATTGTAGAAAGCGTATTATTACCTTATTGGAAGAGAACATCGACACTATCTTTGTTTCAGCTGCAGTATTTAGATAAATAGTCTACATTTCTTTAAAAAAATCTTTTTGGCAACATTAAACATAGTAACAGGCCTCATTTTGTATTCTTATATTTTTGAGGCCTAAAGTGTAACAGTTGCTTTTTCCATGGTCTTCTAGAGCAGACCCGTGGGAACTGCACACTATACTCTGGTTTCAAGAAAGGTGTTTGAACTCCTTGACGAAGAATATGTCAAAAGACATTTGATTAGAGATAGCCCTGTCTTCGCAGAACACATAGTTCTCTTAATAAATTCTCATCTCAAAGAACGTTTCTAAGTTTAGATACACGTAGTAGGTATACTCAGGGTTTACGTATATGTTCTCAGTCTTTCTTAATTAAAAACCACATCTCGTCACAAAAATGGCTACCACAACCCAGTTACTTAAGTGACGAAATAGAGTTAAGAGGTACCTCTCTACGCCTAGTACCAGCATTTTATATTTATCTTTTAAAATGTTTGCATACTTGTATAGCGGAACAAACTTGTGATTCTCCAGACTACAGTGGGAAGTGAACATATAACCTCTTCATGAGTAAAGCCATTTAACTGTCGGTTCATTGGCGCTCCAGGTCATCAGTTAGTGGAAAGTGGAACTCATGACTACAGAGCCAATAGCCTACTAAAGTCGTGACGGCGCTTCCGTCCACAAAATATGACCTGAGTTTTAAATTGTAAAACTGTAAATGTGAGACAATTTATGATACGTGTGTTTCAATGGAATTTTTGGTGTATGAATAACAGCAATTTAAAACAAAATCAAAATAAAGTTAAGGCAGTAAGTGCCTTCAAGTGTAGGTATCATCCGAATAAAACCAGCATACTCAAGAAAAAAGGCAGTATCTAGTATGTTTAATTAAAAAATAGTCCGAAAGTGCGTTGTATACCAAAGACAACTTCGTTTGGGGAAAACGAAGACAAAGATTACAGACGGCACTATTTGTTAAAAGGTCCATATTTGATATTTACTGATATCTGTAAGTAAATAAAAGGTATTCTGTGTTTAAACATATTACTCCTATTTTTTTCCTTTGAATTATTAAAGATAAAACTCGCCATTCGGCAGTCTACAAATAATAAATAAAAACTCGTTTTCAGCAAATACTAGAGATCCTTGTACATGGATAATACGTAATATTATAGGTTACGAAAAAAAAGAAATGTTTTTTATTTATATGTCAAGGTTTCGATGAGTTTAGAAGCAGCACGATCATAGTCAGTTGATGAAACAGTGCTGTTGACAGTCGAGTCTAAAGTTGTGAGATGAGGGTCTCCTTGCTGCTTTTCATTTTGCGGAGTGTAATTACAGTACCTCTGGAGAAAGGTGACAGAAATACATTACATACATATGTTTTTTGCCAACAGTCAGGTTTTATTTAATTTCATACCACATTTCATTTACTTACTTCGTCTTGGATTATACGCCATTTTAATTTTATGACCAGGTCGGACTCTATTCATTTTACTTAATGAATCCTGATCCTGAAGTTGAAGCAGTTCTATTGACTTAACATCATATGAAGCTTTAATTTTTCCGTAACTTTCCTTTAACTTTATTTTGTTCCTTTAGCTATACATACATATTTAACCCGTTTCGGCCCAGAATGCCACTCGAAGCATATCGCTCTTCGGTGCCTCAGAACTTTTCCTATTCGCTACAGAAAAATTTTTAGGGGACATATTTTGAAATATAAAGACTTGCCCTTTCCGATGGTGTCAATTAAATTTGTCTAAAAAATTGTTAAATAGGCAAAAAAACAGTATTTTTACAAAAAAACACGATTTTTTCGACAAAATTTTTTTTTTTAAATCAATTTTTCAAGGGATTTTGGGTCTGCCATGGACCTGGAACCTCAGTAACCTGTGGAATAAATATCTACACTTAAAGGATGCATTGTTTAAATATCGATTTTTCTCCCCTGTGCATCCAAAATGGCACCTCAACTGCAAAATTTTTTGCAAAAAACTTCAAAGCCTGTTTATACGAAAATGACGCACTTTTTTAAAAAATTGCCAAGAATAAAAAGTTCTTAAATCCACTTAAAGAATACGCTGGAATTTTTTTGAGCGTTTTTTTTTAAATTTTGCACTTGTCAACTTTTGCAAAATTCAAAAAATCGTTCAAAAAATCTAAAAAAATTCCAGCATATTCTTTGAGTGATTTTAAGAACTTTTTTATTCTTGAATTTTTCGTAAAAGTGCAATGTTTTCGAGAAAATATTTAAAATTTATTTAAATATTTAAATATTTAAAAGTTACAACTACTAGTTTTTTAATACATGAAAATAGAACCGGCAAAATATTACCGGTTCAATAGGCAAAATTTTTTAAAAATAATCTTTTTTCTTTGTTTTTTAATCATTTGAAGATAAACAAGATTTACTGTTAAATTAAAAAAAAAAAAAAAAAAAAAAAAAAAAAAAAAAAATTCCCTTACTCGATTAAAAACTTTGTGTTGCAAACGAAAATTAAAAATCAAAATACTTTTCTTAAAAGTACGCCCTGTTTTCGAGAAAATATTTAAATTTATTTAAATATTTAAATATTTAATTAAACTACTATTTTTAATAATAAAAAGAAGTTTTTTTATATTAAGATTAATTACAATAATTTAGTTTTCCCCAAGGGAACTTCATGTTTTCTTTAAAAACTACGGCCCTGTATTTCTAAGATTTTATTACAATAAATATAAAGTTCATGGTTGGCAAATGATAGATGTGCGAATATATCGAACTTTTTCCATAATACGATATTAATTTGATCTTTAACGCTGTTTTTCTCGAAAACGTTGCACTTTTACGAAAAATTATCAATAATAAAAAGTTCTTAAAATCGCTCAAAGAATATGCTGGAATTTTTTTAGAATTCTTTTAACGATTTTTTGAATTTTGCGACAATTGACAAGTGCAAAATTAAAAAAATCGCTCAAAAAATTTATTTCTAAAAATTAAATTTAAACAATATTTAAGAACTTTTTATCTTGGAATTTTTTAAAAAAGTGCGTCATTTTCGTATAAACTGGTTTGAATAATAATTTATTTTTCAAAAAATTTTGCAGTTGAGGTGCCATTTTGGATGCACAGGGGGAAAACTATTTAAACAATGCATCCTTTAAGTTTAGACATTTATTCCACAAGTTACTGAGGTTCCAGGTCCATGGCAGACCCAAAATCCCTTGAAAAATTGATTTAAAAAAAAAATTGTCGAAAAAATCGTGTTTTTTTGTAAAAATACTGTTTTTTTGCCTATTTAACAATTTTTTAGACAAATTTAATTGACACCATCGAAAGGGCAAGTCTTTATCTTTCAAAATATGTCCCCTAAAAATTTTTCTGTAGCGAATAGGAAAAGTTCTGAGGCACCGAAGAGCGATATGCTTCGAGTGGCATTCTGGGCCGAAACGGGTTAAGTAAAGTAATAAATTATTATAGGATTAAGTTTATTATTTCATCTGTTCCGACGTAATATGTATTAAACAATAACTGTTCAACACCAATGGTGCTATTACCAAGTTGAAGAATACTTTAAAGTCGATTCAATAGTTTTTGTCTTTATATTTGTCTTGTGTTTATTTGTAATTTTATTATTCACAGATACGTCAGCATCAACAACTAGTAGGTCACCGGGGGACGTAAGCAAAGAGAGTAAGTTTTTGTACTTGAATCTTTCGTATTTTCAATGTTTTTAACTAAGAAAATAAATTCGACTGGTCATAAAGTTTAACAATAGTGACTCTAGTGAATGCGGTTGAAGATATAGAACTAAAATGAAGATAGAAAATAGAGAAGTGTAATTTGTTGCAGTTCTTCCTCAACGTACTTTTTTCCAGTCCGTTAAAACCCTTATATCTAAATTTAAAAATAAATAAGTACACAAATATGAATACAATGAAATTTATACTTATTTTTAGAGTGCACGAAATATGCCGAATACGTTTATGATACTGTTGAATCTCCTGTACTGTTAGAGGGGTCTGATGATGTAAAGGTATACGACTGTGCCATCGAAAGAGAGGAACTTATTGTGGGAGGAACAAATGCGAAGTGGAAGGAATTTCCCCACATGGTAGGTATCTTTTGTTTGTTGCAGTTAGAATAACACAGGCCCACAAAAAAAGTGTCTGGTTTTGGGTTGGAGACAAACTTTTTCTTATGTATTTTGTGCCGCTGAATCCGAATTCATCATAAAAAAATAGGGGTTCCGTAGCTAATTTTGAAGATAACCTCAAAAAATTGTCGAAAACGACGTGTTTCGGTTGTAAAAGCTTGAGAAGACCAAACAAATGCCCACAAAGAAAAGTGTCTGGTTCTGGTATGGAGACGAACTTTTTCTTATGTATTTTATGCCGCTGAATCCGAATTCGTCATAAAAAATAGGGGTTCCGCAGCTAATTTTGAAGATAACCTCAAAAAATTGTCGAAAACGACGTGTTTCGGTTGTAAAAGCTTGAGACCAAAAAAATGCCCACAGAAAAAGTATATGGTTCTGGGATGGAGACTAACTTTTTCTTATGTATTTTGTGCCGCTGAATCCCAGAATATTCCCAGATTTCCGCTCTAGAGATACAACAATCTTCAGATTTGTCTTCAGCTTACTGTTGTTTCAAGTTATTTTCGTAGTCTGAATTCCAGAAAGTCAAATGCAAGTATGTTCATGTGATTACTAAAGAGATTCCACTTAGTCTTGTTTTTTAGACTGATTCAATCCATGTTATTCAAGATTTTACCGTTAAAAACGCAATTTTTACATATTCTTGAGGATGATCTTTGAAATTCACTTGTTAAACCAACTTTTTCATAACACATTCGGGTTTAAGAAATTAAAATACATAGGAATACGGTATTTTATATGTGACGTCACATAAAATGTTCACGTCAAAACGTCATGACGAATCATATTCCCATTTCTTTCAAGCTTTTATTACAAAAAACGTCGTTTTCAGCAGTTTTTTTGAGGTTATCTCAAAAATCCGTTGGTCAAACCTCTTTTTTCATAGCAAATTCGGTTTCAGCAGGCCAAAATACGTAGAAACAAAGTGTTTTTGATGTGAAGCAAATATTTTTTTTGTTCTTCTCAAGCTTTTACCATCGAAACATGTCGTTTTCGACAGTTTTTTGAGGTTATCTTCAAAATTAGCTGCGGAACCCCTATTTTTTATGATGAATTCGGACTCAGCGGCACACAGTACATAAGAAAAAGTTAGTCTCCATCCCAGAACCAGACACTTTTTTTTGTGGGCCCGTGTAATTGATCTCTAATGTTGAGTTCGGAATTAGGCCTTTCAGGTGGCACCACAGCTATTGGGGTGAAGTGTATACTGAGGTGTATAAGGGTGATAGGTGTATAGGTGAAATGTATAAGGGTGATTGTTTTATCTTGACCACACCATTTTATTCGTAACGGTGGTAAAGAGTCAAAAAATATACTCTGCAAAAAGCATTTTCTGCAAAAAAAAATGTTCCTACCATCTGAGACTAGAATAAAACTAGAGTTTCATGGCGTCATTGCAAAGGTCTTCTAATATGAAGTTTACTTTCCAAATACCATTTTCTAATGGTATTTGGACATGTATGACCCAATACGTGTGATATATACAGGGTGTCCCCGGATTGAGTTACCTATAGGTGAAATGGACAAAAAATTTAATTTTTCGACATAGTCATTCTTCATAAAAAAGTTTTGCTTGCCTGAAACGTCCAGAAAGTTTGTTGTTTGTTCAATGCACATACAGGTTGTTCAAAAATAGCAGAAATTAAATAATAGTGAAGAGTAAAGTACCTTAAATATTAACGCTAAGTAAAACAGTTATTAAGAAAAATTGTTTGCAATTAAATTTAATACTCAAATATGAAAGCATGGCCTACTAGTCAATATTAAGTATTTTGAAGAGATTCCGCAATTTTTATCAGTTATATGTTTGAAGAATAGCCATTTTCATTTAAAAAAATTATGTTTACTAAAGGCGCAGACATAATAAGAAATCATAAACGCCATAAATTATTTTTTTCAAAATAATTGTTGAATTTGTTTATTAAATCATAATTTCTTCAAAATAACTATTTAAATAATATTTTTGGGGTATATGATTTCTTATTATATCTGCGCCTTTAGTAAACATAATTTTTTAAAGCAAAATCGTTATACTTCAAACGTATAACAATGATAAAAATTGCGGAATCTTCAAAATACTTAATATTGACTAGTAGGCCATGCTTTCACATTTGAGTATTAAATTTAATTGCAAAAAATTTGTCTTAATAACTTTTTTACATAGCGTTAATATTTAAGGTACTTTACTCTTAATTATTATTCAATTTTTGCTATTTTTGAACACCCTGTATGTTAAATTGAACAAACAACAGTTTCTGGACGTTTCAAGACGAGCAAAACTTTTTTATGAAGAATGTGTCGAAAAATTAAATTTTTTGTCCATTTCACCTATAGGTAACTCAATCAGGGGACACCCGTATAATACATAGTTACATTCCTATTTTGCAGTTGTTAATCATATTTTATAGATATATATATATATTTTTTTAAATTAAGTAAAGTAAATTATCGTAAAATGAAAAAAAGTCCCTCAAAGTATGCCGTGGAATGAGAATGACTATGTGAAAATTCTGTTTAAAAAACTGTTAAAAAAGAAAGGTGTCCCATATTGACTAAATCCTTCCTTGGTCATCAACCCTTTTACCTTTTCTAAAATTACTTTCGAATATAAACGCTTTTTGTTCTGCCGTGATTACAATATTTATTTTTCTTGATAACAAAAACTTTAAACGTGACAGTTCTAAGAGTAATAATTTAAGACATGCGAGATCGATTCCACGCCATACTCTGAGGACGTTTTTTTTTATCTCAATATCTCTTTTGATCTGTACAAACACTGTCTGTATGATTACCTTCTGATGGTAGCAATTTGTTTTAGGATCTAGTTAAAAGGTAATTTTAACACACAACTTACTGTACCGACTGTATACTGTACTGTGCACATATTTAAAATTACAGGCTCTTCTTGGTTATGAGATGGACGATGAAACTGAGTGGGCCTGCGGTGGATCTCTTATAAGTGAAGACTATGTACTAACGGCAGCCCACTGTATAAAAGGGGACCTGTAAGTAAAGCACTTCATCCTTTCTGTCAACTTTTTATCTACAAGCTAAAATACTAAGGGGGTTATTCCTTAGGTCAAAATAATAAAAACAGTTCATTTGGATATATGTCGATGTGTCCGGAAATACTTTCTACGGGAGCTAAAGCCCCTGAAGGTGAAGCAAACGCATGCATTTTCCACTTTTTTCAAAAAGTGATCAAAACCACTCTAAACAAACTGTAAATTAGGTTAACAGATCCCTCACGGTCACTGCGAGGGTTGCTTTTTTGGTTTTTCACAGCCCACGCAATTTTTAATTTCAGAATTAAAGGTTTAGGACTATCCTGTTTTTCTTGAAATCAGTGCATCGTACGAAAATAACAAGAAACAAATTTTAAAGAAAATGGATAAGAAAAATCTGAATCTTCGTAAAAAAAATGTTCAAAAATCTGCTCCCAAATTGAAATTTTACGCCCTGAATAGGCCCTTCCACCCCAAAAATTTTGAACTGTTATCGATTTTAATAAAACCAGGGCTAAAGATTAATTCCTGAGCGAGTTGCTCTTAAGTTTAACTGCTTGATCAAAACATATTTTACTCTATGAGCGAGCACGAGATGTCCGAGTAGCGAGGCAAACGCTCCTCAACGATTAAATCCTCTAACGATCGAATCCATCAACCGAGTCGAAACCTTTAACTCGTATATAGTTTAACTCCTTTGAGCGAGCGGCTACATGAGGATCTAAACCTCACGCAGCTCTTGTTGTTTTACTCGATAAAGGAGTAAAACCCGAAGAGCAGCAAGAGCGATGAGGGCGACAGGTTTAACTCCTTGCTCGAGTTTAACTCTCTTATCGGCGCCGAACATAAACTAGTTTGTGTTCGGTGTTATCGGCAAATATAATATCGGAAATCGGAATATCGGAAAGGATTGACTAATCACAAAAAATTAAAGAAAAAAGTGGAAATGAAATAAAGTGTAAAGAACAAAGTTGTAAAAAACTACGAATAGAAAAATACGAAAAAAATTATAAAAAACCAAAATAGTTTATTAAACTTAAAAATTAGAAAATAAGTATTAAAAAAGTAGTTAACTAAAACATATTGATAAGTAATGCAAGCATTACAGGGACGTCCCATTAGGTGGTGTACAGATCAATACCGTAAGGTGGGGTGAAATTGATTTTAAGGGGTGACTTTTTCGCATAAGCTAGATATTTAATTCAAATTACGCGCTTTAACTTTATCCAAGTAAATCACATCCATCCCAAAACCTTAGAACAACAAACCTTTCTTATGATATTTTTTAATCACGTTGAATATTAACACAAAAATTGTTGTTATTTTTACTCCGTTAAATTTGCTTTTTATTAAGTTCATTTATAAACCATGAAAAATTGTTTGGCAATAGCGAAACTATATATTTTCGTTATTCACCCCCCCCCACTCCGAGCGCCTCAATAACCTCAACTTTTCATAATATCTCCCTAATATCTCCAATAGAGATATTGGGAAAAATTGTTTAGGGTTTTGCGCACATGAGGGTCTAAAAGTTGAGGTTATGGGGTTATGGGGGTTCGACAGTTTGAGTAATGTGGTCACTTTTCGCCCACTGTAACTTTAAAATCGATGTGGAAAGAACAACGGCCACTGAATGACTAAAAACTTGTGAAGCATACTTGACTCTCATTTTTTGGAAATTATTCGGGTATAGGTAGGTGTTCATCGGTTAATTTCGGACAAGTCGGTATTCTTTAAGTTTGTCATTATTGTAAAAAGTGACTAGGTAATCTTTTCTAAGGTAGAACACGTCATTTTACTAACTAGTAGTTTAAAGCACAAGTCACAAAATGTCAATAAATAACCAATAAAAAAATATGTCCTCTTAAGCACAATTGTAGTGTCTTTAAATATCCACTTATGAAGTCAGATATTTATAAATAATCATAATTCATAAATTGTGAACCATAAGCCACATAAATATAAAAAATATAGGATCCGTCCGGTATAGCGAACTGCCCGCGACTCTCGAATGAACTTCAGCTTTACGCTGAGACAGACGGTATGAGCGCGGCCGCCGACAACCGATGAGATCCGGGACGGGGCAAGGAGAGTGTATTGGTGGGTGGAGCTTAGAGTGGACGTTCTAGTTTTTTTATGTTCGGTGCCCACAGTAAACACGCAGTAGCCACGCTTATAAATGCGTAAATCACATGAGGAGTTAAACCCTGCCGCACTGCTCGAGGTTTAACTCCTGGAAGGATTTAATCGTACCATCGATTCGGCTGACTCGCTCGAGGAGTAAAACCTCTTGCGTATCGCTCAGGTTTAACTCCCGAGGCGAGCTAAACGACCTAAGTATGTTCGAATCCCATCCCGATTAGATCGTATTCTCTGCAGAGCGTATATCGCTCGCGATAGGAGTTATACCTATCGCCTCTCAAATGACTCGCTCTAGGATTTAATCTCAAAAGGAGTTAAACCTTTTACTCGTAAGCCCTGAATAAAACTAAATTGAAGTAAATTTTGGAAAAATATAATAGTGGAAGACATTTTTTTGGGTTGGGGTTTGTTTTTCATCTTTTTTTTTTGTTATCAGAGGTGAACCCAGTTCCGTAAGACTAGGTGTATTGGACACGAGTAACCCGGACGAAGGGCAAACTATTGCCGTCGGCGAAGTGCTACCTCATCCCGAGTATAACAATAATAGGCACTATCACGACATCGGGCTAGTAAAATTGGAAGAAAGCGCACTTTTGAGCACTGCTGTTCGACCTGCTTGTCTTCGAATTCAAGAACGGATTTCCGAATCCAAAGCCATTGCCAGCGGCTGGGGACATACATTTCAAGGGGGGCCGGATAGTAAACATTTGCTAAAGGTGACACTGGATTTTGTTTCCTTTGACGATTGCAACAAATATTATAAGGATGAGAGTTTTCTCAAGAACGGAATTTCGAACAACACGATAATCTGCGCTGGATCATTAACAAATGTTGAGAAGGATACGTGTCAGGTAAAAATGTTAAGTTTTGTGTAAGTACCGTGCTTCAACAGTAGCTTCGTCATTGGCCGCAGTAGTCAAAACCTGAAACTGTGCTCATTTATTTTGAAGCTATTCTGGCGTAGTTACATTAGAATAGTATGTTATTAATAGAGTTCGTGCGAGCGCGGAGTGTAACAGGACCGTAGTCAGTTAACGAATGAAAATATTAATATGTTTACATAAATTATGTAGAAACATAATACTATTTTTACTAAATAGTACGATTAAGTCAAGGATAAAATACGTATATAAATTAAGATAACACGTAACAATGGCAACACTTATCCGACAAACGTCAGTGTTGAGGTTCCCATGGCAGGTTGGCGGTGGTTAAAACATATTATTACGTGCTTGTTATTATGAAACATATTATGTTTCTAAGTATTCTGGAGTGAAACAGCGACGTTTATCACTTAATATTAACTCGTGTATGGAAAAGGACCGTTCAACGCCTACTGTTGACAATGGACAGCATGAGAAATTGTTGAGGCACTAAAACTTTACATACGTTTTCCAAAATGATATATCCTGGATTTTTTTTAATGCTCCTTGCATTTTTTCTTTTATTGTATTACTGACTGGGCGTTTATTATTGGTGTCGTATATATATTTTTGTACATTATTTAAAATTGTTCCTGTACAGAGAGTCCATGTGACTCCAGTATTGCATAAAGCAATAACCATAGTGTCTATTAATAGAATGTATATCATCGCGAATATGTTGGTCTTTCAGTAAGTCCTACAGTATATGTATGGCGCTGCTGTCACTTAATCTATAAATAACATCTTTTATGCCATCGAAATATGTATCGTAATATGCTACGGCTTCTAACCAAGTACTCCATCTAGTTATAACTTGTTCGGGAGGCAGAGGTGTGTCTGGTAAAACCTCCCTAAAAACGTCCCTTCTTGTAGGCGTCTTAACTTTTTTGACAGTTGATATAAAAGTGTTTACTAAAGGGAAACTGTCCCTTACTTTCTCAGCTACCCGATTAAGTGAGTGGAATTTCCAAGGGTGCCATGGCCCCCATGCCCCCCCCCCCTGGATCCGCCAGTGGTCACTAGTAATATTTAATAATGTAATATGATGCAACATAGTTTCTGTGAACATATTAACATTTTCATTCGTAAACTGACTACGGCCCTGTTTCACTCCGCGCTCGCACGAACTAAGTATCCGGTAAGTGTGCCACAGCGCAGGGTCGGACTCGTAATCCGTCATGCCATTGACGGAAGGATATATGAGAGGCCAAAAAGACAGGAGTATGAAATTGCATGTGTTACCAGCAAAATTTACAGCGGTATCTATATCGGCTAGTTGAAATGATTTCTTTTTATTTCTTATATCGATGTTGTGGACTATACACGGATATATTCTCGATGTTTTAGGGAGATTCTGGTGGTCCCTTGCAAGTGTACCACGATGATTCCGACGGGAACAAATGCATGTACGATATCGTCGGCATAATTTCCTTTGGAAAAGCTTGTGGATCGTCTCACGCTGCAGTCTACACTAGAGTATCAGGCTACCTAAAATGGATTGAAGACACCGTCTGGCCCTGAGAAGAAGGCACCATTATGTGTTATTTGAGAGGGTCTTACCGATTAAAAATTACTGTATTTCCAAAATATTCTTGCCTAAATATTTCTTACCTTCTATGTACTTACAATTAGTGGAGGCAAATCTGCCAGGTTCAAATTTGGCACAATGACTAAACATCTAATAATAAATTGGCAATAGTGAATAAGATTTCTCTATTACTATCATCAAGAGTCCCACGTGCGGGGACCAACAGACATTTTGAATATTTTTTTTTATGTTCGAGTTTTTGACATATTTTACGTCAAATATGAGAACTTTAAGGTAGATACTTTCTAACAATAATGTGCTCTTGTTTAAATTTGCTATGTTGCACCATTTTGGAGAAAAATAATTTTAAGCTTTTCAATCATGTAAAATTGGCTTTGGTAGATCAATAAAGTCAGATAATCTTTGACAGATCAATAAAAAGGTACAAACAATTTGATTTTTTTACCTACTGCGTTTTGTACAGTTTACTAGCTCAATAACTGGGTGTCACTTTGATTTGTTATGAGTTACAGGCACGAATTAATTCGTGCCATAAGCATAAAGCCATAATATACACGGTATCTCACTGTGGTGGGCCTATGATATCTTAAAAAACTATGAACATTGAAATTCAAAAAAATTTAGTGACAAAATCGATACGTTCTATTTAACTAAAATATTTTGAAAGATCTGGACTTCCGCTTATACCGGAAGTAGATGATGCCAACTTGCTTATTTTAAATGGAACATCCTGTATATTAATTGCATATTTGGTTTCTCTGGGTGTGTCCAAAGGCATTAATGTCTTGTATCTCTATCTAATAGTTTTTGATATTTTTACAGTTTTCGATCACAAATAATGACAGTTGGGAATCTTAAGAAAATTTCATAGATTAACTTAAAGTTCCCAATAAGTTCTTAATTATCATTTGTGATCGAGAACTGTAAATATTTCAAAAAATATTGGATGCACGAGGTGTGTAACTTAAGTGATGAGATTGGCAACGTAGCGCCCGATCTAGCAACATTGCGAAGACGGGACTTGGAAGAGCGGTAGGATAACATGTAATGCACCTTCAGTACAAGTTTGAACTCGTTAAAGTCATTGTTTGTTCTTTGTGACAGTTTTCATAAACCGTTTTTTTCTAGATCGTTTTAAAAATGAGTGACAATTTTGAGCAAAGGTGAGCTATTAGGTTTTTCTCAGACTTGGACATAGCGCAACAGATACTTTTGCAAAACTTCAACACGTCTACGGAGACAGTGTTTTTTCAAGAGCCCAGGTTTTTCGGTGGTTTAAGGTCAGAAGGAAGAGAGTCGATTGAAGATGAACCACGCAGGGGAAGACCTTCATCTTCAAGAACCGATGAAAATGTCAATAGAATACGGAATCTTGTGCATTTAGATCGTCGGTTGACGACAAGAATGATCGGGGAAGTTAAGTTTGAATCACACCACTGTTCATCAGATTTTGACTAACGAATCGGGGATGAAAATTTTTTCGCAAACATGATTCCAAAAAACCTTTCGCAGGAACAAAAGGACATGAGGAGAGAAAGGTGTCTTGACTTTTTTGGAATCAATTGAAAATGATCCCCATTTTATGGAACATATCATTACTGGTGATGAGACTTGGGTGTTGGGGAAAGCAAGAATGAGCAAGTCAATACTTTTACAGAGAGGTTGTCACACAGCCATTTCAGTAAACGATTTTTTAGCCAGTAAAAACATTCCTGTGGCTCCTCAGCCTCCTTATTCGCTTGACTTGAGTCCTTGTGACTTTTTTCTCTTCCCGAGATTGAAAAATTACCTCAAGGGACGTCATTTTGGGACCATAGAAAACATTCAAACAGCTGTAACCGACCAGCTGAAGGTTATTCCAGTATATGAGTTCCAGTACTGTTATGAGGAATGGAAGAACCGTCTCCAGCGCTGTGTTGCTTCCCAAGGAAGTTATTTTGAAGGAGACAATACTGAATTGTAATTTTATCCGAATAAAATTTTTTTTAAAAAACCAGTCTCATTACTTAATTTACGCACCTCGTATAGTAAAAAGAGAAGAATTGGGAATCGAGTCAACGTTGAAATTATTATAGTAGTATTTATTGAAAAAATACAGTTGCTGAGGACACTTACAAAGAATGGAAAATACAAGGCCGGTTAAGCAAGTTTGGGAGGCAAAAATACAAAAGAGGAAAAAAAAGGGGAAGACCAAGATTATCATGAAACAGCGTGATCGAGAAAATATTGAAAAAGAAAGGAATACCATTAGCAGATGCGGAGATATTAGCAAGAAACAAGAAATAATGGGTGCAATTTGTATATGCATAGCTATTGCAAATTGTAGGCCTCCAAGGAAAGTTGTGTCTACATTTATGTCAAGTAGATAAACAATAATTTAATAAATTATCGTTTGCACATAAATAACGTGTTAAAGAAAACTTACTGTTCACTAAAACGTATCTATCAGAGTCGCAATATTTTAAATTTGCGCTTAAAAGTCTTGCTTAGTGAATCCTTAGTTTTAACGCACTTTAATTATGGTGATACAATTTATGGACCATGCATTGATAAGTTATACTCCAATAAAATTCAAAAAGTCCAAAATATATGTTTAAGATTTATATTTAACCTTAAACGATATGATCATGTGTCAAACAAGTTAAAAATATTGGACTGGTTAGATATGTCTAAAAGAAGAAAACATCACTTAGCATGTTTTACTCATAAAGTCCTTCTTACATCGAATCCTCCCTACCTTAAAGAATGCTTAACACCTAGACGTTTTTTACATAGTCGAAATCTTAGACATATTGATAATCTACATATACCAAAACATAATCTATCTTTTTTTAAAAAATGTTTCACTTATGCAGCTGCATCCACCTATAATTCCATCCCTCAACATCTTAAACTTCTATCTGTAAGTTCTTTTAAAAAACATTATAAAAAACTATTACTGTCATTGTAGGAGTAGGTAATTTTTTAAATTACATGTATACTCCTGTAGGAATATTTTTCTTGACATACATATGTATGTATTTTTGTTTTCTTTAGGCAAGTAACAATATAATTTTATTTGTGTAGGTGGTAGGGAAGTGTTTATTTTTGGGTTTCGTGATATTGGGATCATTGTTACCCGGTAAAATTACTGTATTAATACTTTTAAATAATTAAGATACGTGTTTATATATGTGTATATGTACATATTTCTGTAATTTAAATTTGTATGTTATGGGTGTTGTTATATAATTTATATGTCTAAATGTAATTATCACTGGTTGAGTGTCAGAGCAATCTTCGGATTGAACTCCGCCTAAATAAAGACAATATTATTATTATTATTATTATTATTATTATTATTATTATTATTATTATTATTATTATTATTATAAATTATAAGTTAATTACTTATAATTGAACACCAATTTATTTAAAAATAGAAACATAACCAGTAACCATCAAGGATGAATAAACTACATGTGATGATTTAAGAACTGCTTTCTTGGCTAGTAAAGCGTTATTTGCATCTAAAATGCAGCAAAACTGCAATATAAAAAAATCATCACCCTGCTTTAGACACAATACAAATAGTGACTTATTTGCAACTATTGATCACAGGTCTACAAAAAAAGTTTTGTCTGCGATCAGACCCATCATTTCCTATGTATTTTGATGCACTGAAACCAATTTGGCAAACAATTTTTTCTACCGCATCAATTTTTCTCCACCCCCATATAATCCCCATAAACTCTTATAGAGGAAATTATAATTTTTTTTTTTTTTTTTGGGTTGCTGATCACGAATCTGAAGTCAAGGATAAATTTCGACTTAATGACAGCTGTCAACAAGCTGTCATATTTCAGTAAAAAAGAAAAAGTTGATATTAAATGCATATTATTCAGTTTTTTGGGTTGCTGATTACGATTCTGAAGTCAAAAATGATTTTTGACATAATTCATTTTTGATTTCAGAATCGTAATCAGCAACCCAAAAAATTTAATAATATGCATTTAATATGAACTTTTTACTTTTTAGTGAAATTTGACAGCGTGATCGACCCAAAAAAACCAAAATAATTTTTTTTTTAAATTTCCTCTATAAGAGTTTATGGGGGGTTATATGGGGGTGGAGAGAAAAAATTGATGCGGTAGAGAATTTTGTTTTGCCAAATTTGGTTTCAGTGCATATATATAGGAAATGATGGGTCTGTTCGCAAAGCCAGAGCTTTTTTTTTGTAGACCTGTGTAATTTGTCACCAATTTCGGTAAAAATACTTTTATTAGTATTTCGTCCTAACAAAATTAAATTGCATTGTGAAGCTGTCAATACGCCTTTATATCTTTAGCTCAAGTTAAACAATTTTGGAGATTAATGATTCATTAAACAATAATGTGGCATAAAATTAGTTGGCATAATAAGTCTAAAAATAGTACACCACTCTTTGACGAAATACATACCTTCCTTGGTTCATTGTTGGTGTTTTTGTTCTACCCGGAAAAGATTAAAGACCGTTAGGTACAGGACTTTTTTTTTCATTATTTTCTTAAAACTAAAAAAAAAGAAAAATTTATGAGTAGGAGGAATGAATTGGGTTCAAAAAAATATTATGTTCATAATGGCTTAGGGACTACTTTAGATTTCACAGTCCACTAAGCTTCAAAAGATTTTGAACATACTAGAACACACCCATGACACATGGGTGTGTTCTCGTCTTTTCTTTAATAATAATTGTAATATTATAATTAATTTTTTTTAATTAAATAAGATTATTAACAATTTTAACAAAATGCTTTTTAACTGTTAGTAAAGATAAAAACCACCATGTGTTACATGTTTGAATACAGGATTTTAGGGCAAATAAGATACGGTTCTATTAAAAATCAGAAAGCTGAGTTTACTTCCGGTTAAACCTGAAATATTAAATAACGTCTGTTAGATTGAAAAAAGCAGTATCAATAGTTAGATAACTCCTTTGAATTTAAATATTTAACAATAATAAAGAAATTAGATGTTGTTGCGTGTCCCCAGTGTCACCCGGTATACGAAACCTTTAAAAATAAATAAAATGTGCAGAATTTTAAGTTGCAGATGACCACTATTCGTCCTTAATATAACGCAGTTGCAATTTTAAACAGGTAACTTTGTGATAAATTATGCAATATTGTACGTTGCCAAAAAGAGCACATATCAAATAAACAAGTTCCCCCCACCTATTGCGACGCTGTTATAGTCAATGAAAGTGAAATGAAATTTCATTACATGTACAGCTACATCACTGAAGTTCGCAGAGCTTGTTACATATTGGTGTTTAACGTGTATAGTTATTTTATCTGGGTGTATAGGTAAGACAAGAATTGCACTTACATTGACATAATTGGTTATTTTAGAGGTTTGTGTTTGATGTTGCAAATGGGAGATCTCAAACAGGGAGACTGGCCAAATAAAAAAGAATGTCGGCTCATGCCATTTTTCGCTTCTCAACTTCAATTCTTTTTTTACCAGTTTCATTGTTTGAGGTCTTTCTCTTCTTAGTCCAATCAACGGGGAGAAAACCGGTCCCTAATTGTTATCAGTAAACAAAAAATAAGGCCGTATAGAAAAAAAAATCTAAGAAATATAGCTAATATATATTTTATATAAGAAATATATTTTTTGCTACTCGAGTTTTAATGGCGAACATAACCAAAGTCAAAAAAAACGTTTTCTTGTAAATAAAAAAAGCTTCAAGTCCTACACAAAAAAAGTTAAATGAGAAAGTTGTAGGTCGTAGAGGTCGTAGGACCTTCATTTTTTTAAAAACAAATGCGTGTTTTGAAAGCCACTTTTCAAATATACAACGGCCAAAAAATGTAAAACCAAAATTAAAAAAGTTATTCGAAAAAAACCGGTTCGAAAAAATGATACAATTTTACAACGCCTTTTTAATGCAAAAATTAAATAAAAGCGATTCGGTTTTTTAATAGCATGAAAGTATGCGCGAATAAAATGAGCCCATCGTTTCTGTACGATCATTTTTGCCACCGTAAAAGCTGATTTTTGAAAACGTATTTTTTTTAAATCGTTATAATTCGAAAAAAATAAAACTTAAATTTTTGAAAGAAAGGATCATTTTCGGCTTGTCTTGGGCTATATTTGTAGTTAACAACAAGTCTGTTCAAACAAAATTGTAATTTATACAGCAAAAATACGAGAACGCGAGCAAGGTTTTTTTTTATTTTTCTTAAATATTTATAAATAGATTTTTTTTCGTTCAAATTTCATTCGACTCGCATTTTTACGACCTACAACTTTCTTATTTAATTTTTTTCTGTAGGACCTGAAGCTTTTTTTTATTTGCAAAAAACCGTTTTTTGACGTTTGCGAATTTTTTTGGTTATGTTCGCCATTAAAACTCGAGTAGCAAAAACGCTATCTTTCTTGGAATTTTTTTCTCTATACGGCCATATTTTTTTGTTTGCTGATAACAATTAGTGACCAAATAACATAGGGGCTTTCACTTGTTGATTTGACTATCTACAGTCTCGAGAATTTAACTTTTTTCACGTTCTTGAGAGTCTTCCGAACAATGTTCTGGAAACAAAGTACAACCTCGATAATCCGAACTAATTATTGCACTATCGGATATTATATGTTCGGACTATCGTTTTGTTCAGATTTTTAAAAATGAGTTATTTTTATATTAAACAAACAGAAAGAGGTACATACATATTTATGCATAAGTTTTATTTTTCAAACAAAACAAGGATACCAAAAAAAGAAACAATTATTTATCATATCAATTATCTTAAGTATGTAGGGCCCTTCATAAAGTTCCCATCATATGGGCGATTGTAGTTGTAATATTTATTGATATTTGAACGAAATGCTTCGACACGTCAATTTTTATTTTCCGTTTAGAGTTTCTCGAGAAATATTGACAGTATACAGGGCGTTCGAGTTTCATGTAGCGCTGTTAATTTTAATATTTTTAAATGGAACACCCTGTATCGTTTTATATTTTTGAGCAGGCCTTTGAGAGACAATTTCTAAAATATAACGCTTGTCACCTGTCTAAGTCCGATCGTCAATTGTCTGACGTAAAAGTCTGTTTGACATTACACTCTAATTAGCTTAAAAGTGGCAGTTGAAAGCTAATACTAAGTAGCACTAGAAGGTAGATTAATCACTTCGGGTCCATAGAATGATTGGCTCGTCCTCCGGATTTCAATCTGTATGATTATTTTTTATGGGGCTATTTAAAAGGCAAAGTCTATATCACACGACCACCTAACATTGAGAATATAAAAACGAGAATTAGAAATGAAATTCGAGGAATCACACCTCAAGCTATTAGAAATGTATTAAGCGAATTTGAAAATTGTGTGGCTGTAGCTCAGGAAGTGTGGTGAGTATATCGAACATTTAATTTAGTTTTTATTTGTTATCTATTTTGATAACTATTAATACATCACTTACCCCTTTCTCTATGTTACCAGTGGCGCAGCCAGAAAACATTCTTGAGGGGGGGGGGGCGAGTCTCCCAGTCAAATTTTATTTTCTTTATAGTAGCATACACAATATGATATTCCGTGAAAACAAAAATCTTGAAGAGTGTGTTTTTATTAAGGTCTATTAAACAATGATAAACGTGTAAAAAACCAAAAATTATGCAATTAAGTATGAAGATGCATAAAACGACCATGATTTTTTGTTGGTTGCTGGCTAGCTTGGGGGGGGGGGGGGGGGGCTGGCCCTTCGCCCCCTCCCCACCCTGGCTGCGCCACTGCTAATTAGATACATTGCCCAACTTAACAGCTGTATCCCGATAGTCACGAAAGTAATAGGTAACAAATGTTACAGTTTTGAAATTGTCTCTCAAAAGTCTGCTAAAAAATATAAAACGATAAAATTAAATTAAATTAAAGGATTAAAAAAACTAACGTTGCCAGCGCCACATGAAATTCGAACGCCCTGTATACTTTCACTATTTATTGAAAAACTCTAAACTGAAAATAAAAATTGACACGTCGAAGCATTTCGTTCAAATATCAATGAAACCTGAATTTTATTCCACACTTTAGCCCCTCACTGTATAAAATATTCTACTGAAACTATAATAGCCAGTGTGATGTCACTTTTTTTAATTTTTTTTGTATACAGTGCATCTTAGACGCACTGACTTGCTTGGTCCTTTATACCTGCCCATTAGAGATGGCGAAGAGTTATTGATATTAGACCAAAAAATAAAAAAAATATTTATTATTAAAAGAAATTTACTTTTAAAATTGAAACAAATTACGAAACAATGATAAAACAAATTGAGAATAATTTTGATCAAAACAAAAGTAGTTACATGAGTCGTCGGAGTCATTATGCAGAATACACTTTTAGACTTGCGCAGACTTTCTAAAAGAGTCGACTCTTTTGAGTCAGCTCACTGAGTCAACTCTTTTCTGCGAGTTGGAGTCAGGGAGTTATCTCACTAAAACCTTAACGGGTGAATATACCGAATGAGGGAGAAAGAAAGTCAAGAGACACGGGAATGACTAGCTTGCGTCGGCTTAAGTGCACATGGCTAGCACCTACTTAGGGTTGCCACCTCTCCGGGCCTCGCCCGGAGTTTCCGGGCCTTGGAGACGATCTCCGGGTCTCCGGCTTTCACGCAAATTTTTCCGGGCCAAAGGGATTTACAGATATTTTCTTTAATTGTACTTAAACATTTTTTCGGGAAATAAAAAATGGACACAATGCCGCACTTTTGATGTTACATTCCTGTAGAGTAAACACAGGTTTACATGTTTATATGTATGTTTTACCGCTGCTAGCCTGCGGGTCAACGAGTCAACGTTCGATGTCAGTCGTTCTCTATTATTTTAAAGGGACGAACTAGAGACGACAACCATAGATAAAAGAAGAGACAGATGGAACTCTCTCATAGAATTAAATGAAACCGTGAAGCGCCATATCTTGAATAGGTCTCAAACTAATTTTAACTAATATGGCGGATGGCGCTATATTCAAAAATAAAATACAGTTTGCGGACTCTTAAGAGTTCCATTATGGACAAAACGTATGTATATAAGAATAGCATTATCATACTTGGTTACATAAAGTTTTTTATCCTTATCTAGCATAAACTAAATATGATTTTGCTATTCTTGTCATATAATATATATACGTTTCGTCCATAAGGGAACACTTAAAAAAGTCCACAAACTGTATTTGAAACCGTTCCTCAAGAAATAATGTCTAAAAAATAAATATTAAAGATATGCTGTGATGAAAAAGGAGGATATTTGAGATATTGAAACCATTAAATACCAAAATCAATTGTTTTAGATGTAAGATTCCTTTATTCACAACCACATTTATACGCATTCACAATCACATTTATACACAAGACACAATCACATTTAAGTATAAATTATTTCCAACTAGCCATTTATATAAACTAAAAAAAGTAAAGGCATAACTTTCTTTACATGAAGTTTCATTTATAACACACATCTGGTACCAGTTCTAGTTCTCCTTCTTTTAATGTAATATTAACTCAACTAATTTCTGTCTCAAATAAGAATATATAATACCCAATAAACAAATAAAACACAAAATAAATTAACACATGGAAACAAATTAAACACAAAACTACAAAACTTAGGTTTGTTGTTTGTTTTGGTTTTACTTAGAACCAATTCAATCGATACGCCCAGATAAATATTGACGTAAAAACATAACGCAAATTATAAATATTAAACATTTGGGCGCATGGACTGAACTAGTTCTTCAGGACTACCAATCTCTTTTTTTTAACAGTACCAACTATACATAACTAACCAAGCTGGTTGCGCCATCTATGGAATTGGTCTCATACTAAATATCACATTTCAGGTAGGCTCATAAGAGTGAACAGCCCCTGACGACAACCTCATAGATAAAAGAAGAGGACAACCTCTTCACAGCACAAAAAAGAGAACCACTGTCAGGTGTGTGGCGGTAAAAATCTTAGTTCTCTCGAATATTTTACTGAAAGTGCAGCATACCTTTTTTTCAATGGAACCGTCTGCAAAGAAAAAAAATCTTACCTCTGTAGTTTTCATGACAGATGGTTACAGGATCCTAATAATAAGTCATGGTTAACCAATATGCACGAAATATAGTGTTACATTTACACTCAAATATGACGGTGAAAAAGCAGTTAAAAAACATTCAAATAGTGAGAATCATAAAAAAAAAAAACAGGAAAAACCATTGCATCAAACAAACTTATGTCAGCTTTTTACACTTTTTAAAATTACGGAGTTTAAATATCCCGCTTACCCTCCCCCCCCTCTCTGCTCACTGACTGAAAATCTCCGGGCAAGACGTAGGTCCGAGGTGGCAACCCTACACCTACTCCATACTAATCGTAGTAATCGTAATCGTACCTCACTAAAAACAGTTACTTTGCCCATATCTACTGCCCACTCTCCTCATTTCCATGGGTTGTGGCAGGTATAAAGTCGCTAAAGAATCACTTGTAACGGCTAGCAGGCAACGCACGGTTTACATTCGAACAGCTAAATACACTACTCGCTCAGGTCGAGGCCGCCCTTCCCTTGCCACCTCTTTCCTCTGAGCCGTCAGATTCCACTTTCCTCTGGTAAGTGGTAATAAGTGTCGTTAAACTAAAGTGTTTTAAACCACGAGTTAGGTGTAGTAAGTTTTTTCTTTCTTTTTTTTTCGTGTGACAATTTATAGATCGTAAACCATATATCCATAGATAATAAAATATTTATTTTTCTGATTGTTACCCAAAATTTAAGTAGAAACAAAATAATTCTGCATAGTATTTGACAACGTGGAATTTATATAATATGTAAGTAGGCATAAATTGTGTTGTAAGTTAAGTACTGATTTTGATGATATATGTACAGGGTGATAGTTTGAGAATGGACCACCCTCTATCTCTGTCAATATTTGCGATAAAAATATGCACAAAAATGAAGCTACTGTATTTTTTTTACATTTTTTGAATATAGCGTTAGTTATACATAATGTTTTGAAATTTTGTAAACGGAACACCCTGTATATTTTTACGGAATCTCCTATTTTTTTTTTTCAAAATATAAAAACGGTAAAAAACATTATGGGATTATCTCTTGAACTTTTTGAGATATACATATATGCATTTGGAAATGTATGGTGTATAGTGGCTGCCCTGTGATTTCGTATCTCGTATATTTAGGGTCTACTGCAGTTTCCTTGGAAACTATACCGTACGTTTTCATCTCAGAAACTATCAGAGATAATCCCGCAAAGTTTTATGTCGCTGTATTAAAAAAAATGCGAGATTCCATTTTTTTGGAAAAATATAGTGTATTCCATTTTAAAAAAATCGACTCAAGTGACCTTGACACCTGATTTCTACAATACATCACTGTACATATGTATGTAATTAATACTATATTTAAAAATGTAAAAATGTTTTGCGCAAATTTTTATCCAGAATATTGAGTAATCGTATCATATCGAGAGTAATAATTACTTTTTCACCAATTTTCTTAATTATTTTCTGTAACTGTAAACGAGTTAAATGAAAAGTTGCATATTTTTTGCATAAGCCGTAAGCTTTATATCCAAGTCCATAAACATTATTTATCCTCTAAACAATTGCATGTAGTAGTTCAAGTTGTATCCATGTACAATGTCAGTCAGTCAGGCCCATAAAACAAAATAATTATAGTCAATCTACAGGGTGTCCCCGGATTGAATTACCTATGGGTGAAGTGGACAAAAAATTAAATTTTTCGACAAAAAAGTCATTTTTCATAACAAGTTTTGCTTGTCTTGAAATGTCCAGAAAGTTTTTTGTTTATTACATTTAACACACAGGGTGTTAAAAAATAGCAAAAATTAAATAATAATGAAGAGTAAAGTACCCTAAATATTAACGCTATGTAAAAAAGTTATTAAGAACAATTATTTGCAATTAAATTTAACCCTCGTGGCCTACTAGTCAATATTAAGTATTTTGAGGAGATTCCGCAATTTTTATCATTGTTATACGTTTTAAGTATAGCCATTTTCCTTTAAAAAAAACTATATTTACTAAAAGCGCAGACATAATAAGAAATCATAAACCCCAAAAATATTATTTAAACATTTATTTTGAAGAAATTATGATTTAATAAACAAATTCAACAATTATTTTGAAAAAATAGCAAAATTATTATTAACGCATCATAAGTATTCTACATGCAGGCCTCAACACACTTCTCCAGTCTCGTTCTAAAAGATGTGTATGATGAGTGGATCATTTCTTGATTAACTTGGGCCACTCCTTGAATCATCCAAGTCTTGAGTAAATCAATATTGTGTTTCATCGGCTGTCTATAAACTATTTCCTTCAAAAATCCCGAAAGGAAAAAGTCAAGTGGCGACAAGTCAGGAGATCTTGCTGGCCAACAAATAGGTCCATATCTTCCGATCCACCTCTCTCCAAATTGTTTGTTAAGCCAACTGCGGACCTGAATTGTTGAATGGGCGAGGCGTCCGTCATGTTGAAAATACGCTTATTTTTCTATATTCTAAATTCTCTTCGTCTAATTCTGGCCAGAAAAATGTGTTTAGCATCTCCAAGTGTGAATTTTGATTTTAATTTTCTTTAAAAAAATACTGACCAATTATTCGATTGAAAATAATTGCACACCAAACATTCACTTTTTTTGAAATTTTGACTTCTAGAAATAACTGAATAAGACGCATTTTCTTGTGCCCAAAAACGACAATTCTGCGACGATACCACTCCATTGGTAGAAAAAGTGCTTTCATCGGAAAAAAATATACTCTTGGAAAACTGCATATCTACAGTAAGCTTCGCTCCTATTTCTAAACAAATCCAATCGACGTGCATCATCACCAACTTCAAACGTGTGTATTATTTTCGGTTTGAAAACTTTAAACTTATTTTCGTCCAAAATCCTTTGAGTGTGTGTCTTGCTAATATCAATTTGTGAAGATCTCTTTCTTAGTGATAGTTTCGGATTTTCTTCCGCATTTTACATCACCAGTTAAATCAAATTTTCGTATTAACTTTTTCAAACTTTAACGGCTAATTTCGACTTCTGGATATTTTTCATGAAACAATTCAATTGCATGACGATAAGAAATATTACCGATACCATAATATTTAATAAGATCATTTTTATGTTGTAAAGTAAGCATTATTTGGAATTAAAGATCAATAATTGAAATTTCAAACGCTTTGTCAAACATTGCCCTATTGATGGCTTACTGGAATTATATTTATTATACTTGAAATATTTTAATTAGGGACTGAGAAGAAATAGTGTAAAGACAGCCTATTAATACAGTGTTGATCGACTAAATGATTACTTGGACGTGCTGTTTCTTCAAAATAAATATTTAATTCATATTTTAGGGGTTTATGATTTCTTATTATGTCTGCGCCTTTAGTCAACATTTTTTTTAAAGGAAAATGGCTATACTTCAAACGTATAACAATGATAAAAATTGGGGAATCTCTTCAAAATACTTAATATTGACTAGTAGGCCATGCTTTCACATTTGAGTATTAAATTTAATTGTAAACAATTTTTCTTCATAACTTTTTTACATAGCGTTAATATTTAAGGTGCTTTACTCTTCATTATTATTTAATTTTTGCTATTTTTGAACACCCTGCATGTTAAATTGACCAAACAACAAACTTTCTGGACGTTTCAAGACAAGCAAAACTTTTTACGAAGAACGACTTTTTGTAGAAAAATTAAATTTTTTGTTATTTCACCTATAGGTAACTCAATTCGGGGACACCCTGTACACTAGATAATATAAATTTGTTCTCATAGATTTTAAATGTCAGTTTCTTAATAAAGTATATCTAATAATAACTAATTACTATTCACGATAGAAACAAACTAATGGTTTCTACACTACTTCTAATGTCGTAAAAAAATAAGACAGATCTATCATATTTTCTATAAAATCATTTTACTTAATTGTACCTATAGTACATTAATTTGTAGTAGAGAAATATTTTGGGCTGGGTTTATAGTTTTATGATTAAACTGTTGTTGATATGAATTCAAAGTGTAATTTATTTTTCGTTTGGGACATTGGAATACTGACAACCTTGAGCATACACAAGCAGTGTAAAATTAAAAATTCCGTAAAATTCATATTAATAACTAAAATTCCATATCTATACTATTACATACCTTAGCACGTCTCATGCATAACAAGTAAATACAGCTTTTGATAAAAAAAAGATTACGGTACCTAGGTTTCTGATACAAACATAGTTATTATTTAGTATTTTGTTTTTTAAATAAATATTCTGTGAAATAAAAAATTCAGTTTGTCAACGAATATTGAATAGTAGAAAGCTCTCTGTAATAGACATATTATGTTTTGTATAAAATGCCCAAATATATTCTGATGTCACTCAAAGATTAATACTGTTATTTAAATTTAATCGTTAAAATTTGTACAGCATTTGTCGTTGGAAAGTTACAGCAGTTACAAGACCAACTATTCAGAGCGCTTAGTCAAGTGCTTGACGGGGTGGGGCACGGGGCCTATTGTGACGCTTGGGGTTGCTACCTGAGACCTTTCAATACACATGTACACTTATATATATCTGTATAGAGAGGAATTTAGGGGGTCACTTCGTTTCCCAAACTTACTTTTAAATGTAACGGTTAGTTTAGTCCTGGCTTGGCAGCAAAGAGCGTAACAGCTACTACAAATCAGTTCTAAATCAGTTTATAATTTGTTCGTTTTCGCAATGAGTGGTAGAAAAGGAAGCAAGTCCGGTAATATTCATCCTGGTCGGTGTAAGAAACGACAGTTTTCTGGAAATCGTTACACAGCGCAAAGTGATACGGAGTTTACATCAGCTTCAGCTAAGAAACTCAAAGACAGTATAGACATGGAGGTGCCCGTCACCTCAAGTTTTGCATATTGCATTCTGGAGTTTGCCTCTGTATTTTCTGCCATCTCTGCAAATGTAATATGTAAGGTCTGCAAAGTTGATGTGTCTTTCACGCAATCAAGTTTACGAGGCTTGGGTTTCAAAATCATTCAATCTTGCAAGTGTGAGAGACAGCAGTTCGTGAATTCGTGCCCTATGATTGAGAACGCATGTGAAATTAATCGTAGTCTTGTTTTTGTGATGCGCTTATTAGGAATTAGTCACGAAGGAGTGAATCTTTTTTGTAGTCTCATGGACATATGTGGAGGTATTGGCAATTCTACATATTACGCGCTTTTGGAAAATATTCACATAGCCGCAAATGCAGTTTTTGATTCTGTGTTGACATTTGCTGCCACCCAAGAGGAAAACATGAATGAAGAAGCCGGAAAGCCACGGGATGAATTGACGTTTCAGGCGATGGTACTTGGAAGAAACGAGGCTTCTCATCTCTGTTTGGTGTCTCTACGTTGATTGGAAAATACACCGGAAAAGTCGTAGATGCAATGGTTATGAGCAGTTTCTGCGGTGGATGTAATTTGTGGAAGATCAAAACATTTAATGGAATTTTAAATGCCCAACCATACGGAGAAACCCTAGTATCAAAAAAATAATGCGTGGGCCATGCAGAGAAAATAATTGGAACGCGACTCCGTAATGCAAAAAAAATAATAATAAAGGAATTGGTGGAAAAGGCGCAGGCAAACTTACTGACAAGATCATCAACGAAATGACAAAGTTCTACGGATTAGCAATTCGTCGACATTCAGATTCCGTTGAAGAAATGAAGAAAGAAGTTTGGGCAGCTTTCTTTCATAAATGTTCGACAGATAAAAATCCTCAGCACCAAAATTGTCCAGAGGGCGAAGACAGCTGGTGCAAACGGCGGCAGGCTGAAGCTAAGGGTGAGCTCAGTCAATTCCATCACGACAAGCCACCTTTAACACCAGAAGTCCAAGCTGCCATCAAACCTGTGTATGAGGACTTGTCAAGAGAAGAATTGTTGACCCGATGTTTAGGAGCAGAGACGCAGAACAATAATGAATCTTTGAATTCATTGATCTGGACTTTCGCTCCAAAACATCTTCACTCCGGCGTCAAAATCGTTCAGATTGCAACATTTTTGGCTGTGATTATCTTCAACGAAAGATTTGAAGGAGTAATAAAAACATTGGCGAAAATGGGATGTCCAATTGGGATGTCCGTGATGAAGGACGGATCGCTCGCTCCGAGCGGCGCGTGAGTGATGTCGTGAAACAAGCCAGAATTGAAGCAAGAGCGGAGCAAGCAGCTTTAAGGGACTTCCAGGAGGAAGAAGAAGGAATTCTCTATGGACCAGGCATAGCAGATTAATGGTGAGTAAAGATTTTATAGTTTAAATCGTAGTTGAACTTTTAAACGCGTTTTTCTCCAAACTGTATTTTTCTAACTGGTCTCCACGATATCTCAATAACGGTTTGACCGATTGCTTTGAAATTTTCATGGTAGGTTCGGCACATGTATAGTCATCGTTTGAACTAAAATAATGCAAAAATTCTGAGCAGTTTTTTTTTTCGTAACAAAATAATCGAATGAAATCATGAAATTCGAAAATTAATATTCAAAAACATGCCAATTATTCAATTTCCAATATTTTCGAATGATTCTAGTTCATTCGACAGCCACAGTTTTCCAGATTAAAATGCTGTTTGGTTTTTTGATTTCAGATAAGCCAATCAGCCGGAATCATGGAGACCGTCGACAAACTTCTTTTCGACACTCCGAATACACCCAGTATTCGGAGTGGTGCAACACGCAATGGCATGCAGATTTTAGTCTGAAAATATTTCGATTTACTGTTGAAATGTCAATAAACATATAATAAAAATTTTAAACTTCTATATTTTTATCGCACTTCAAAAAAAAATCCGCAAAAAAGCTAAAAAAAAACGGCCGTTACACGGTGTGACTCCCTTAAAGGAGCATAGTTTTCTACTTGCATATTACATTCGTGGTTTATATATATTTTTTTTAAATAACCGAGGGTTTTACCTCTCCTATAGATGACCTATCGTTAGCAGCACATTAATGGTAAGGAATGATGAAAATAGTGCTAATTAGATACTCTAAATTAGATTCTTTGCTCAAACTCAGCCTGTACTTTGAAGTTCTTGAAGAAGAAGAATTGAAATTTATATATATGCGAAAAATGTCGTGGATAAAAATACGGATTCGTTGGTGTATAAATGGCATTAAATATTTGAACAGCATATTAACAGAGTTTGTAAAACAATTTGTCTTGCCTAGTCATCTCAACTACAATAAAAAACAAATAAGGCTGGAAAAGAAATATTAACCTCTGGTGATTGAGTTTGCTTTTAAAGCCGTTATCAATATAATTCAAATTTCGAAGTGTGATTTTTAACATTATACTTCAATGCTGGTAACACCATAAATTTTAATGTGTCGTCATATTCTTGGTGATTGGTTCCATATCTTTATGCGATGAAAACTTATACTACTCCCGTTGGAAAAGGGACAATTGCTTGAAAAGCTTTAATATAGATACACCTCCACAAACTTCGATTCATCTTTCCAATATTAGCACAAGAAAAACTTTAACTGTGCAGGAAAAAAAAAGGCTTTAGTTGTGTGTAACAGTATAACTATGTTGCTCTTAACAATGCTTAGTAGTAGTAGTAATGATTCATACTACTCATGATTCACAAAACAAAAATCATATGAATGACAAATCTACAAATGAAATTTGAAATGAAATTTATTTTCAAAAAATGTCTGCCTCCCCAGAAGTTCTTGAATCACGAAGTAAATACAGTCTTTTTATACTTTTATGTGAAGATACAATAGCTGTATATTTAAGCAAAATGGGGGGGGGGCATTTGAGAAAAAATCCCCCCAAAGTTTCATTTGAAATTTTTTTTGCGATTATACTTTACTTAGGTATAGTAACCACCTCTAAAATAAGATGTGGGTCCCTTGTCTCTTTACGAAAATAAGAGAACTTCAAATTCCACCAGCTGCCACTCGTACACATATGTATAATGCAAAATACCTGCATTTAGATAGGTAGATCTAATTGAGGCATTACTGGTGGTTTGACTTTATTGGTGTTATTACTACTAAAAAACACTTTGTGTCAAGTGATTTATACCTGTTTCTATTGTAGGTCGCAGAATGGATGATCGACTCGATTTTGTTCTATTTGGAGCCACAGGGTTTACAGGTATTCACTGTATTCCATACCTTCACAAATTCTCCAAATTTCAAGGCCGAACCTTCACATGGGGTGTAGCGGGTCGATCAGAGAGCAAATTGAAGCAAGTACTGAAGAAAGTTGGAAAGGATATAGGTAACAATGTGTTTAATTGGGCAATAAAAAAAAACTTTTGTTTGACAAAAACTAGTTTTATGCTATTTTGCTGTAACATGTTCCCACCAATGAAGTTTTTATAAATTCAGCACTTATTTTTTCCGTGACCTCACCTTTTCCCTGTGCACTAAGATTGATACGGTATTGCATTATCACGACACATGGAGCTATATTTATATCAGGAATATTTGATATAATATACTGAAATAAAATAATATCTAAGTATATGGATCTTTTGAAGACCGATGATTTCAGTTAGATGAATTCAAATATCACACTTCTGAGCCTGTTGAGATGTTTAGAAAATTGTGTAAAGAGTGAATGTGAATAGTATAATTTTATTTTTACATTTAGGATGTTAACATTCAACGTTGTTATTATGGATTAACCCATTCCCGCCTAAACGACGAGATTTTGTACTCGACTGTCGACGCTATAGCTTAATGCATAAATGACCTGGAAAAAAATCGTAACATAGTTTTCGAAAGCTTAAAACCTCCTCTTCAGATGGCATCGAATTCGACCTAGAGTTTAATTTGAAAAAGTTTTAATCGATTTAAAAAAAAGTACGAACTTTTTATTCCTTTTTTTTAAATTCGTATTTTTAGTCGGAAAAAGCTTTTTTCTGGTTGTTCAAATAATGACGTCTAGTGCCATTAATATCTGTTCTTTAAAACCCCCTCAAACTTCCTCATGGAAATTTTTGGGAAATTCCACTCGGCAAATTCAAGATGGCGGCCGAAATGTTTTTTTTTTTCGAAATATTACACATTTTTTTTCTCGAATAGTATAGACTTTATCAAAAAATCCCTAAGAACAAAAAATGTCTTAAAATTGATCAAAGAATGCTCTCAAATTTTCAGAATTTTTCTCGGAATTTTTTGAAAATTTTCCAAAATAAAAAAGAATTCCCAAAAAATTCTGAAAACTTGAATATTTTGAGAACATTCTTTGATAAATTTAAAGACGTTTTTGTTCTTAGAAATTTTTTTGATAGTCCATAGTTTTTGAGAAAAAAAGTTTCAAAATGAAAAATGAAAATTTCCATTTCGAGTACATGTTTGATCTTCATTATATAATTGCCGCACAAACATTTGAGAGCATTTTTTGATCAATTTAAAGACATTTTTGTTCTTGGGAATTTTTTGATAAAGGCTATACTATTCGAGAAAAAAACAAATGTGTAATATTTCGAAAAAAAAAAATTATTTCGGCCGCCATCTTGAATTTACCGAGTGGAATTTCCCAAAAATTTACATGGGGTTTTAAAGAACAGATACTACTGGCACTAGACATCATGATTTGAGCGACCAGAAAAAGCTTTTTCCGACTCAAAATAAGAATTTAAAAAAAAGGTATGAAAATTTCGTACTTTTTTTTTTAAATCTACTATAACTTTTTCAAATCAAAATCTACGTCGAATTTACTATGTCATCTCAAAGAGGAGGTTGTAAGCTTTCAAAAACATTATGTTACGATTTTTTTTCAGGACATTTATGCATTAAGTTATAGTGTCGAAAGTCGAGTACAAAATCTCGTCGTTTGGTTGGAAATCGGTTACCCAACATCAAACTTTGGACTGATTCGATGAGTGCATCAATACTGTTTGTTTTGTTTTAAAAACACTATTGCGTGTTTGTTAAATACGTAATATTATAAGGTGGATTTCTATTTTAATATATTATACAGTCTGTCTCTGTTTTAAGTTATCTTATATTTATTTACATTATGTTATTTTGAAACATCATGTACACCATATCTTAGGAACTGTTATTAAACTGATGGTTATTTTACAGGATGATATAATATTATAAACAAATGTCCTCTAGAATATTTCGGGAGTATGTAGTATGTTATTTGTGTAATATTTTATTTGTTCGCCGCCAGGTAATAGACATATTTATTATTTTTGTGTTTTAAAAAAAAAAAAAAAGTTTTTTTCGAAAGCCAACAACGCATGCAACATTTCAGAAACCACATATTGGTAACAAATTACAAATTAATAATTCAATATCGCGTCAACTTTGAATTATAATTTTTATATCTAATTTCAATCGGATCCGGGCAGTTGAAAATATTCATATATTAAATAAGAGGAAGAAGGGAATGAAATGAAGAAAATGGAAGAAAACGTAGGGAATGAAAAATCACTGTCCGGAATTTACGGAGGGTCCCCTTGTATAATTTCCTTGTCGATATGTTAATGATTGACAGAAACGGAAATTCTAAACGTTTTAATATGAGGTCGTTCAAGACAAGTTAGTTGAATATTAACTAGAATTATGTTATTTGAATTATATTAATACATAGTCTTACAGTAGAGCAACCATTACTATTTTGTACTTTGGTAATTTTAAATTAATGTAACAAATAACAAAATTGTTCGTGGACGAATTTTTTCTCATCAAGGACGCGTCGAGTCTCCTCTTAATAAATACGTTACTCTTACTAAATACGTATACTTATATATGGGATGTCCCATATATAAATATATATGGGACATTCCACGCCAACTTCGCCACAAAAAAAATAGATTTCTCTGAAACTTTGTATATAAGTAGTATGTGATAAGAAAAGTTGATACCTAAAATTTTAGAGCTCAAGTCCCATTACGCTCTCGTCACGAACGGTTACAAAATTAGAGCTTTTTAGACAGTCTTAAATTCGCGACTGTTGTAGGCAAATGAGTGCGAATAAAAAAAAATGAAAAAAATAGTAAAAAACATCGCATTCTTCCCGTAGATTGCGATAAAAAATACTTTTGAATCATTAAGGGCAGTTTTCACCCCTTTTCAGAGGGTTAAAACTGTAAAATCGAAATTGGGAAAAGGATGACTTCTTAAAAAAATTTTTTCTTACTTAAAAAAAGCATGACAACTTTACTTTCGGATGGCTTTTGTGCCAGAATGGGATGAGCAACGGTACGACCGCTAGAAGGCTCGAAAGGTGAAAATTTACAATTTTTACATTATATCTTGGTACGTAAAAAAAGAAAATGTATGAAAACCATATTATGAGGTTTGTAGGGTCGCTGATTACGAATCTGGTGTCCGATTTAGAACATTCGTTTTTTATGGGGCCCCATGGGGCCCTTAACAAAAAATATGATGAATTTCAAAATTTTACCACAAAATATACCACGGTATTGTACACAAAATTTTGAGTAAAAAAGGTCTTGCATTTTTTCAATTTAATGCGTATTTTTAGAGTAAAAAAAATCTAAAACTTTTATAATGGTATTTCTCACTTAATAAGTTTTTGAATTTGTTGCTTTAAAAATACGCCTTAAATTGAAAAATAGCATGACATTTTTTACTCAAAATTTTGCGTAGAATACGATGGTATTTCTTAAATTCCGGGATTTATCATAGTTTTCATTGTGGGGCCTCATGGGGCCATGGGGCCCCATGAATTTTTTTGAATTGGAAAAACGAATTTTTACTTTTAAAATTTTTTCTCTTATTCGTTAAATTGTAAATAAAAAATGTAAAAAATCATTCGTTTTTAAAAAAAATATTCAAGTTTTGCCTTATTATAAAATTCATCGAGGTTAATTAATTTTTTACTCTAAAAGTACGCATTAAATGAAAAAATTGCAGAAGACATATTTTACTTAAAAAACGTAGAATGAGGGAAATTTTTTTTTTGGGGAGAAGTAAAAATTCGTTTTTTATAACGAATGACGACACAATGAAAAATATGACGAATCAAAATTATGACGGAATTAAAATGGTATAATATAATTAAAATTTTGACTCATATGTTTTGTTATAGGGCCTCATGGGGCCCCATAAGAAACGAATTTTCTTAATCGGACACCAGATTCGTCATCAGCGACCCTAAAAACCTAAGATGGTAATATGGTTTTCATACTTTTTTTTTTTACATAAGATATAATGTAAAAATGGTAAATTTTCACCTTTCGAGCCTTCTAGCGGTCGTACCGTTGCTCACCCCATTCTGGGACAAAAGCCATCCGAAAGTAGTTGTCAAGCTTTTTTTAAGCAAAACATTTTTTTTAAGAAGTCATACTTTTCCAAATTTCGATTTTAAAGTTTTAACCCTCTGAAAAGGGGTGAAATCTATGAATTCAAAAGTATTTTTATCGCAATCTACGAGAAAAATGCGATGGTTTTAATATTTTTTTAATTTTTTTTATTTGTGTTCATTTGCCTACAACAGTCGCGAATTTAAGATTGTCTAAAAAGTTCTAATTTTGTGTCCGTTCGTGACGAAAGCGTAATGCGACTTGAGCTCTAAAATTTTTGGTATCAACTTTTCTTATCACATACTACTTATATACAAAGTTTCAGAGAAATCTATTTTTTTTTGTGGCGAAGTTGGCATGGAATGTCCCATATACAGTGTTCGCCATAAAGTTGTAACCATATGGGATTTTTTTTTAATATTAGAGTTTGATAAAAACTTTTGGTGACAATCACTTCTGCTTCCAAAATAACTTAAAATGCACCAATTCAAAGTTGTCAGCTAACATCTGGCAACTGTTAAATTTGTGATTTTCCAAAAAAATCTTTAGAAAATGCCCTAAAATGTTGATATTTCGAAAAATGTCACTAAGAAATTATGTTCCTAATGATATTTTATGTTCTTAATGGTATTATACCTACTCATACAACTCATAATCATAGTAACAATCATATAATCACATTTTACACCAGGATATGTTAACAACAAAGTAACGACGAGTAATTTTAAATTTAAGGAAATAATGCCAAATGAAAAAACTGTCGATGTGACATCGGTGTAACGGACCACATAAACTCCTGGATAAAATTAACATTGATTTTTTTACATCTGAGTTTTTTAAATTCAGAAAATAAAAAAAATAGTAATGTTAATTGAATTCAGCAAGCCTTTGAGTGGTAGGCTGGACATTCTGAAACTTTTTTAAATACAATAAATAAGCTTTTGTTTAAAAATTATCAATAGTTGACATTAATTTGAGTCGTAGTGATAAAATTTAATTTGTTTGAAATTAAGTGTTTAACGACTATTTTAAATTTATTGTCTTATTAATATAATTGTTGTTGATTGTGCGCGGTTGGTATAATCACTTAACAAATTTGAAAACCAATGTATTGTCTTTCCATGTACAATGCGTTTTTTTTAAATTGTTACTCACTGAACCGCTCTCCTTGAATTTAGACAAACTTTTGCCGACTGTCGCTTGGGAAATAATTTTTTTCAAGATGTCTGGTATTAAAAATTTCGGCAGTAGCTCTATTTGTACGCCATGAACTAAAATTATTTCAACTTTCTCTGCTGTTGTGGTATTTTTTTTTACAAACTATCATAAGGTTTTCTATAGCAACGGAATTCCATGGATATTACTGTTTTTTTTTGCATATTAAGTTCTTTTTTTAAAGTGTTTTATTTATTGTTTGTTATTTTTAAGTAGTAGTTTCGTGTTAGGATAGCCAAATTGTAATTAAAATTTTTGTACTAACAAAATAAAGTTTAATAAAAAAAAACACAGTTGAAAAACAATGAGTGATTTTTTTGGAAATTGGGAAATAATCCAGATTGTACCCTTTTTTCAATTAATAATATCAATAATCTTCAAAACCAACGATACATACGAATATTATTAGCACAGTATGCATTGCAATATGGCAGACTTTATACTGCTTTGAAGCGGCTTAAAAGTTTTCAGATCAGTTATGTAGTTACGGAAGTGAATCAAAAACTTCGAAAATATAAAATTGTTTGGATATCAAAATGTTTCGCTCAAAATCGGCATATAGGCGTAAAATGTCATTAGAAACATAATTTCCTAGTGACATTTTTCGAAATATTAACAATTTGGGCTGTTTTATAAAGATTTTTTTGGAAAATCACAGACAGTCGCCTACTCTGATATTAAAAAAAAATCCCACATGGTTTCAACTTTATGGCGGACAGTGTATATGTACTACTAGCTACTACTACTATGCTAAGTCTACTACTAGTTCGCCTATAACAATATACCGGATGTTGGGTTAAATTTGGGAGTACTGTGATTATTAAATATATTTTTCTATTCCATGAAGTCGGTAGGATGGAAGCAATTAATATTTTTTTCATCATCGAGAAAAAATTCCTTAAACCAACTTTCTGAATAAACGACGCCTTCAAAAAATCGTAGTAGGCCAAGCTTTTGTCACACCCATAAAATGGTAAGCCTTAAATGACTACCCTTTAGAGTACTTTTAAAAAAAAATTGGCTTGCGGAGATTCCACATCCTTCCAACATATCCAGGAGTGTTAACCTAAAAACGGGCTTTACACACTCTGTACAGTGCGCGCCTATAGTATGGAATAAATTCAGTAAATGTGAAACAAAAAATTTTTGGAAAAAATCCTCGAACAGGTCGATTTTGTTTAATAAAAACACACATTTTTTAGGGAACGTCTATTTTCAGATGTCGTTTGTTTTTGAGTAATGACGTCATCAACTTATTTTTCAAATGGCAACCCCCCATTTTTAAAATTTAATTTGAGATACCCTTTCATTGTCGATTTAACGGTATAAAAATATTGCTACCTTACATAACAAAATTTTTGAGTAAATGACAATTGAATGTTACAAAACGAAAAATATATTTTTCACAATAAATAAACGACACTTTTCATTTTGCTCAAACTTTTGATACGATGAAGACAATATTTGTTAACTAATCCAAATACAGCCTAGAAGTCAATAATTGGGATCTCGGCATTTCCCCTTTTATTCACAAGGTTATTAGGCCATTAGGCGAAGTTTTTTTAGAACTCGATACGTAGAACAAACAAGTTCTGATAACGATATACCTAAATTTATGGTTTCAGGTGTTGCGTTGGACAATATTCCCATCATTATTGTAGACGTATCCTGCGAAGACGAGCTACTACGGATGGCTCGTAGAGCTAAGGTAGTTCTAAATTGTTGTGGGCCGTTTCATTATCTTGGCGAACCTGTTGTCAAAGCCTGCATAGCTGCCGCGACGCATTATACTGACGTCAGCGCAGAGCCGTACTTCATGGAGAAGATACAGCTAGAATACGACGATGCTGCGAAAAAGAAAGGTAAGACCAAGAGAGAAAGAAAGACTGTGTTAAGTTTGAAAATTAAGTCCAACAAAATTTAATAGAATATCAGCAAATATGTAAATATATTTTTACTTTTCCACAGCGCCAGTGAGGGGTGAGGGTGTATATAAAAAAGTTGTAGTAGTAGCACTAGAAAACAGTATAAACATATATTAGTTATAAATTATCAAGATATTCTTTACCTACTTCTAGTGGCGGCTGCTGCTAAGGTTGCAGGTTGCACAACCTCCAAAACATCCTCCAAAACGCCATTTTTATTAATAAATTTCGTAATAAAAGTAGAAAGTAGTTTGTGACAATATCATATTTGTCACTACCGGCATATTCTTGTATGCATACATATCGTAACCAACAATACCACTGGCTGTACCTACAACTATTCCACCCGCTTAGGAATTAACAGACATCACGTTATTGTATCGAAGGGTTGCATGCTGGAATGCAAACTACGTTTTATGGCATTAGCGAATGGAATTAGCGAACTTGGGCATTAGCGAATTATTTCATTGCGTAACTATTTCGCTAGTAAGATCCAGCAAGTGCAGTTATTGCGGTTCGAATCATTTGAACTAGTTCGAACCGCTATTCGCGCTATTTAAAAGCAGGCGACATATTTCAGATAATTTTCATTCCACCGCGGTGAAGAGCGTATCGCTTGTGGGTGTGTGCGTATTTTCATAGTAACGAGCCATTAAAAAACAGCCAATTGTCAAAAGTTTGACAACAAAGTTTTCCTTCTAGCTTTCGTGATTTCCATCTATCTTGTTCATAGCCAGATTTGATGAGGTTTTTTTTGAATGGCTCATTAGTAGCGAGCCATTCGTAATGAGTCATTACGTACATATAAAAATGAATTGTAGACAGTCCTTAAAATAATAATAATAAATAAATACATTTTTCGTCGCGAGTTCGACATATAGGAAACAATAGTTTTCTAAATTCTTTCACTAAACCGAAAATACTGTTTTCTATGGAATAAATATTACACCGAGCGATAGTAAACAACTTATGATGAACCGGCACGTGACTTGATGGATCCCTAACCTAAAAGAACGGTTGCATAAATAAATAGATCGAAAATAAATAGAGCGATTTTTGATTTTAGTGGTACATACGAGGTGTGTAAATTAAGTAACGAGACTGTTTTTTTTATTTTTTTTTTATTAGAATAGTATTACAATTCAGTATTGTCTCCTTCAAAATAACTTACTTGGGATGCGACACAACGCTGGAGACTGTTCTTCTATTCCTCATAGTAGTGCTGGAGCTCATATGGGTACGGTTAGTCATGGTCATGGGGCACGGGTAGCCGAGTGGGTTAAAGCACCATCTTTCCAGTCGCGATACCTCTGTACACGTTGTTCGAGTCCCGGCCGGGGAAGAGGATTTTAATTGTCTCGCTTTCTCTGTCAGGACTTGATCTGCAACCAAGAGTTTTCGGGGTTTCCTCAGAACTGTAAAGCAAATGCGTTACCGAAATAATCTTAAGTCGCTCCCAGTGCGCCATGGCACATAGTTATAATAGTCACTCCTTCCCGCACAGATCCCTGAGAGGACCTAAGGGGTTACTCTTAGTAATTATAGGGTGAGTATTATTATTATTATTATATACTGGAATAGCCTTCAGCTGGTCGGGTACAGCCGTTTGAATGTTTTCTATGGTCCCTTGATTATTCAATCTCGGGAAGAGAAAAAAAATTACAAGGACTTAAGTCAGGCGAATAAGGAGGCTGAGGAGCAACAGGAATGTTTTTACTGGCTAAAATCTTGTTTACTGAAATGGCTATGTGACAAAGCGCATTGGCGTGATGGAACATTCGGTAGTCTTGATGTTTGGTCTCATACGCATGACCCTTTTTCGAAGTTTTTCAAGAACCTGTCTTTAAAAGTGTTGGTTCACTGTTTGGCCTGGAGGCACACACTCTGTGGACAATTCCCTGGCTATCAAAAAAGCAAATCAGCATGCATTTGATCTTCGACTTGCTCATTCTTGATTTTTTGGGTCTTGGAGAGCTTGAAGTATGTTATTCCATGCTTTAGCGATTGATTTCCGGCTCATACTCAAACACCCAAGTCTCATCACTAGTAATGACACGTTCCATAAAATGGGGATCATTTTCAATCGATTCCAAAAAGTCGACACCTTTCTCTCTTTCTTCCTGCGAAAGGTTTTTTGGAACCATTTTTGCGAAGATTTTTGTCATCCCCTATTCGTTATTTAAAATCTGATGAACAGTGTTGTGATTCAAATTTAACTCTTCCTCGATCATTCTTGTCGTCAACCGATGATCTAACGCACGATATCCTGCATTCTATCGACATTTTCATCGGTTCTTGAAGATGAAGGCCTTCTGCTGCGTGGTTCATCTTCAATCGACTCTCTTCCTTCTGAGAATGCTTTTAACCACCGAAAAACTTGGGCTCTTGAAAAAACACTGTCTCCGTAGGCGTGTTGAAGTTTTGAAGAAAGTATCCGTTGCATTGTGTCCAAGTCTAAAGCAAAACCTGATAGCAAACCGTTGCCTAAAATTAATTTCACTCATTTTTAAAACGCACTAGAAGAAAACGGTCTACGAAAACCTCATAAAGAATAAACAAATCTAACAAGTTCAAACTTGTACTGAAGGTGGATCACGCTGGGCGCTACGTTGTCAGTCTCATTACTTAATTTACACACCTTGTATGGATAGGTATAGATTAAAATTTATGTAATTATTCAAAATTATTTATTATTGTCGCATGATCAGCATTTATATTGTTCAGGAGTGTACGTTGTAACTGGCAGTGGTTTTGACTGCATACCTTCCGACATGGGGATTGTGTTTCTTCAGCAACAGTTCGAGGGTACTCTAAATTCAGTAACCACCTATTTGAAAGTATACATGGGAAGTGGTTTTAAGCTAGTGCCGATTGTGAACTACACTACATGGGCTTCAGTTATTTGCGTTATGGGATACTGGAATAAGCTGAAGGAAGTACGCCGAGAGCTGTTTTCGAAAAAAACGCCGATATATGAGCCAAAAATGAAATGGAGGTAAATTGTAACAAAACTCGCGTAATTTATAATATCTATAAAAGCGATTATATCTTGTTATTAAGTTTAGATTATCTAACATGTCGTTCAGGTTTCCATAATGAATATGCTGACAGTAGTTTTCGAGTTGCAAACTAATACTTTTTTTTTCGTTTTACAAACTTTTTTGATGGGTATTAGGACATGGTGTATTAGATTCTGAAATCTCAAACTTGTTTCTAAATATCTTGTAATATTTTTTCCCTTCAACTAAAGTATACAGTAAGCGGCACCCTAATGCGTACATAGCCGAATGAAGGGCAACTGATAATTTCACTTCTTTATTGAGCAGATGTAAACATGAGGTGAGAACCAATCGCGATCCAGTCTAGCGCAGGCGTATGAAAGGCATCAGGTCTGTTAGTAGGGCTGTTTGAGTTAAAATTTGAAAAACCATTTTATATTTTATTCTGGTCTAGTGATTGATTAGAAAAGTGCGTTATTACGAGCGTATTGTAGAAGCACTACATACGTTCATAAAAATAAAAATGGATATTTATCACATTGACGAAAAAGTTCAAATAATTAAATGGTATTTTGGTGGTCGGTCTGTAAGGGATATTAAAGCCATTTTTAATGAAAAATTTCCCAATAGGTGAGTCCCCGAGCGCTGGCGCAGTTTGAATTTGACATGCGCAGATGCTACTAACATGAACATGGTGATTACGTCAAATTTCGGCGAATCTCAACAGAGGCGGACTCGGGTCATTATTATTACAAAACGATATTTCACAGAAAATTAAAACGTACTTACTAAGAGGCTGACTATTACAAAATGGAGCTGTATTCAGGTGTGATAATGTTAGTGGTCCCGAAACATGGCACTTAAAAGAACTTACCCACGAAGCTCATAAAATTTCGACCTAAAATACGAAGAAATTTGATTCACAACAAGTTAAATTTAAATTGTTAAAAAACGTTGACATAAACATAATTAATAGATAATTGAAAATTCGTTTGTCTCTTGTTTCTATAATTAGGTATATATTCATCTGCATCAATATGTATATATATGTATGTGTATGTATATATTGTATACATATATGTTTATGTGTATGTGTGTATATATATGTATATATGTGTATATATGTGTATGTATGTGTATGTGTGTGTATATGTATGTATATATATATGTATATATATATATATTAGATTTTAGATTTTATAAATTCTTTTATAAAATTTTAACCTACTTTTAAGTCTAATTTATTATTTACAATATTGTTTATATTTAATGTTATTTATTAATATGTATGTTTGAAATATAACTATAATTTTGTCACGACAAGTTTTTGTAAAAACTTATGTGATTGTTATTTGTTTATTTGTAGATATATTATACACATTGTAAATATATATTGTACCACTGTATATCAAATAAACAAATACTACTACTACTACTACTACTACTACTACTACTACTACAAGTTATAACAGTTAATTTTAATAACCAGTTATAAAAGTGGGGCATACAGGATCCGTGTTGTTGCCATAGATCACAAGTCGGTGATAGGAGGATACACTATTGCTTTCTTCGTCTATTGATAGACAATTGCGGTTTCCTTACAATTTATTAGAATTTACTTCATCAATTTTACCTTTAAACCGACAAAATATTCGAGTCTTACTTGCAAAATTTTTATACTTGCCAAACGGATATTTGGAACAGGTCTACCTTTGAAGGAAGACTCGTTTTTCCAGGGTATACCTGTTCAAATTCCTGCTCCCATAATACCTCTTTTGAGACAAGGAAGACTAATATTTCGTCAGATTAATGGTAAAATTAATTAAGCAACACAAAATCAGTTGTAACAAAACTGCAGCTGTTTAACAAAAGACGAAAAAAAATGGCAAAAATATGCCCTGCAAAATATCATACGCTGGTTAAAAAGTAATGTTACTCTTTGTATTGAGTTTTAACGTAAGTCCTTTTTAAGTTTCATTTTTCATGTCCACTGACATTACCACACCTAAATACCGTCGTGTAATAGTACGCTTCCTAGTACGTTTATTCGAATATTCAGTAATGTATTCTGATGTATTTTCTGTGTATCGCTTTGCAATAATAATGACCTGAGCCCGACTCTGACCTGAGCTACGATTCCCCCGAAATTTTATACGCCGAAGCCGACGCATTCAGACAAGGCAGACCGTTCGTTCTGCCTTGTTGTCATATCAACATAATATTCCTATTATATATTTTAAAATTGTTGCACAGCTGTTTAAAGTAATATTAACTGTTTAAAATTATTTCACAGTAGTTGGGTTGAAAAAAGATAACAGTAAACTTTATTATACGATACGCAACGCAGTCTGAAAATGAAATTGGCTTATATTAATTGATCGTACATCAATGCATTTTGTAAATATAGGGTTTTTATAAAGACTTATTATGCAGAGTTAAGAGCTACAGTTAGTTCTGGCAACGTTGCTCTTTAGATTTCCGCTCAAACTAAATTCCGGCCCAAGTAAATTCGCCTAACTATGACATAAAAATATATTGTTTACTATGTATTTAATATCCACCTATGTACGCATTAGGCTGCCGCTTATTGTATACATAGTTTGAAGTATGATTGATTATATAATAGTTGAGAGAAGGATTTTTTTCTTAAATTGATGGTTAACTATTATTAGTTTCGTTTTTTGTTCTAAATTTCTACTCAATTAGTTCCTAATAAACTGACTTTAATCTTTGCAGAACGTGTCCTCACAAACCCAGCGTTGTGGATGGTTGGGCAGTTCCATTCCCAAGTGCTGATCGTTCCATAGCTCACAGGACTCAGAGGCATTTCTACCAAGTTGATAATAAAAGGCCAGTACAGACCGATATTTTCCTGGTGGTTCCACACTTTCTCCTCCTCATTGGGTTTTACATTGTTATCGGTTTACTAAGATTCTTTTGTACATTTGACTTCGGTAGAAACATGTTCCTTAAGGTAAATTTATTTTACTGTATGTGTATACATTACAGTGCACCAAAGGTAGCTGTGCCCCTGGCCGCTGAAAGCGCAGTAGGCAAAGCATAAAATTGTGTCAGGAGCTCATTATATCGGAGTAATATATCTCAGGTATGATCGTTTCAGATCGTACTCCGTTCGTTGTGTGCGATTCAGGGGTAACTCTATTCTGGGTGTACTGTAACTGGTTGAATGTGGCTAGAATAAAAGTCGGAATGCTAAATTTTGATAATAGTTTCGCATTGATAGACCTTCAAAAATACTAGTGTAGGAGTAATAGAAAAAAAAGATAACACCAGTAATACAATACGTATTTTTGAATTTGAAAGTTTTTTACTAGGAACGAAGGAAATTTTTTATACTAGGAACGTGCTCTAATTATGATTCTGTTCCATCAAACAGTTCTTAGTTTTCTTTATTTTTATTACTAGTCCAATTGATAAAAAGACTATGCTAAATTTTGATAATAGTTTCGCATTGGTAGACCTTCAAAAATACTAGTGTAGGAGTAATAGAAAAAAAAAAAAAAAAGATAACACCAGTAATACAATACGTATTTTTGAATTTGAAAGTTTTTTACTAGGAACAAAGGAAATTTTTTATACTAGGAACGTGCTCTAATTATGATTCTCTTCCGTCAAACAGTTCTTAGTTTTCTTTATTTTTATCACTAGTCCAATTGATAAAAACACTACAGTTTGCAATGATTTTTTTTTTTTTGTAGGACTATTTGGTATAAGGTGGGAAGTGTAATACTAAGTTTTCGACCTCGACCTTTTTGGCAGGCGAAAAAACAAGAAATATTCGTTTTTTTCTTAGTTTTTTGCTTATATCGCCTAAACGACTCATGCTACAGAAAATTTTGTACGTTCCGAAATTGAAGTAGACAAAACGTTCTACAAAATGCAAAATTGTGTGTCGCGTGGTTCGCATTCTACGGAAGTTTTATAATCGACGTTGACGCTGTTGCCTCATAAAAAGTAGATGCCGCTTCCTTTAATGCAGGGTTGTTTTCAAGGAGGGCACATAATTTGGTCTTGCCATGTCCACAAGGGAATGACGTTGTGTCACAACCGAAGAAGGCGTGAGCAAGAAGAATGTAGTCAGGATCATACTTATACAGTGATGTTGAGGAGAATGTGCCAGGTTTGCCACTATTTCCTGGTTTCAGCATGTATAAGTTCATTTTGCTTGAACTAGGAATCCCAGTTAGCAACACAAGAACGTCAACATCATCGCTGATTATAAATACACAATCGAAATTGGGAGATTGAGACAAAGCTGTTGTCACAATGAAAACATCAGCATCCTTTGCTGCCTGTAACATATTAATGCAATTCGCTTCGAAGTGTGTTTTTCTGGATTAGATTGGTTTTGTTTCTCTCATTACCCAAACATTTTTCTGGGACACAGCAGGAGGAAGAGTTATTTCTTCGAAGGTGATGTCTACTGATGCGTTCATTTTGGAACGGCGAACCCATCTAAATGCGTCAATTTTCAAACTTCGGTAAAATATGAACCACACGACATACAATTACCTTTGACCAATGCATTTTGTAGGAAATTTTATCTACTTTAATTTCGGAACGTATATAATTCTCTGTAGTATGAGTCGTTTAGGAGGTATGATCAAGAAACTAAAAAAAAGCGCGAAAATTCCGTGGTTTTTCGCCTGCCAAAAGTTCTCTCCCCGGCTTTCGAGGTCGAAAACTTAGTTTCACACTCCCCACCTTATATCAAATAATCCTAGAAAGAAAAAGCATTTACCCTAATTAATGCAAGCTGAACCCTTCTGAGGCTACGCATCAACTGGGCTATACATAGTAATGGTGCAATTTTGCAGTATCCAAGAATATTTTCCGCTGGACTGGTCACCACAGAACCACCTTCCAAGGAGATAGTAGAAAATACCTGTTTTGAAATTACACTTGACGGCGAGGGTTGGAAGACGAAATTACCAAAGAAAGACGACCAGTATGCAACGCCTTGTGACCGTCGTATTGTGGGTAGGGTATCGGGAAAAGATGGATACGCAACTACTTCGGTCGCCCTGGTCTTGTCAGCGATAATGATGATCACGGAGGCGGATAAGATGCCGTCGAGGTAAATACCAATATCATTTTAACTAGAGTAAGAAATTTTAAGTCATGTCTGACGTCTGGATGTCATCTGGAGGTCAAATCTTCGACCAACGGGTCAAAGCGTATGCGGACGTAAAATTTCCCACTCACTTGAATCACTTGAAAAACGTATTTTGACCTTTATTGAAGGCCAACTCATACGAGATCCTCGGATGTCTCGTTTCATAGCGAACATTCCAGCCGGGAGATTCAATATGAGGATTTGACCTCCAGAAGACCTCCGGAGGTCATTTAGACCAACGGTCCAAAGCGTATTCGGACAGGGCTGAGGGAAGTTACATATTGATTTCATTTTGTGGCTCTGTGTAATTGCAAATCTGCAGCATGCAACGGTGGAGACGCCTCTAGCTGTATAATTACTGTGAATTGTCTGTAAACCTATGTAGACTTATAATTTTGAAATTGCTGCTGTTTATTTATACACTCGGCTTCTTTCGAATTAAATAATGAAACTACAGTTTTTATTGTTTCAAAATATCGCACTCAAACACGGCGTTTAACCATGAACCCCATCTTGTTACAATCGGTTGTGGTGGCTCAGGAATTGTGGTTATATTCGTGGATAACACTCTTATGGTGTCTGCTACAAGATGGATTATGCAAGTAATGTGAATTAAATATGCATATATGCAGCACCATCACTGACAAACTTGTTCGGCGGAAATTTTAAATTGTTCGAGTGTAAACATTACTAGTTCTGTAATTCTGTCACCAGTACATTGCTGCAGTTTTCTATATGCTAATAAATATGGACGTTGATTAGAATTTCTGATCAACACATGTACTATAACATTAGCTACAGAATGTTATTTACAAGTAAGTCGCGCGCATTTGGTAAATATTAAACATTCAGTAGTTCCACTCAAGAAGGCCCGTTCCATTGAGGAATATATTTTTTCTACGACCGCTATGAAAAACTGCATTTTTCTCACACTTTACACAACTACAAAGTTATGTACTGTTCATACCCGTGAGAAATCATTTCTCACAGTTCATTTCCCACACGTAGTTGGCTGCTAGATCCGGCTAGATGCTAGATCAAACAATTATTGAAAATAATTGTTTGATCTGTCGTAAATATCGAATTATTTATAAGTAAAATAGAGTGCTTTAAATCAAATTTATTTCTACATTTTTATGAAAAATGTGCAGTCGTAGAAAAAGTATAGTGTGCAACATGTGCAAAAATGCAATATCTCACTCGTTTGCATTGCGCCACTCGCCTACGCCTCGTGTCGCAACTTTTTCAAACTCGTGAGAAATTAGCCATTTTCTGCACATGTTGCACAATATACTATTTTTCCAAAATTAAATCTAAATGTTTACTTTTGCGGTTTTGATACTTTTCGAGATATTTGTTAATTAAATTATAAGCTCTTTTAAGGCAAAAAGCCTTAGAAACGAGTTGTTTTTCAGTTCAGAATATTTGTTTTTCTAATTAAACGAATAATTGCAGAAGTTTTTTTTTTATAAATATCACAATATAGCATTACAATATACTCTTTCTATTAACACATTTCATGTATGTATGTTATAATACTTTCATGTGTTGTTTTATAATATAATTTTCAGTTGTATAGAAAATGTTTTAAGTTTTATCGTAACTAGTACAATATATTGTAAGTTTAAAGAGAAATTAAAGAAGTTATGCTGCAAAATCTTAACTTTGTAAATAAATATCACTGGAGTTTTTTGTTGACTGAACTGATATCTGTTTTTTTTTTTTAAGTTGTGGCGTCATTCCTCCTGGAGCAGCTTTTGCCAAAACATCTCTTATTAAACACCTTATGGAGAACGGATTGAATTTTGAGATCCTTTCGCGCAAAGACTTAGTGTGAAGGATTATGACGTTGTAATGGTGATGTCATTAACAGCAATCTAACTTAAGACAAATCGCAACATATTTATTGTTCTGCTTTGTTAAAGGAGGGCTGCATATTTTAAAACACATTTCTTCAACCGTAAGTAAGGTTAATTGTTGTGGGAGTGGCGTTGTTTTATTTCTAGTCTATTGTTTGATATTACTTAATTAAATAAATGTATAAAATAATGACTATCGTTTTATTATTAATTAGAAGTAATTAATCTCGGGAGGTGAGATTCAGTACAGATATTTTACGGTACTGCAATAAATAAATGCATTAAATAAACTTTTAACCAAGAACAGTCACCAATTAAAGAGAAAACTACTCGCCAACAGGAAGCAGCAAGGGAGAACTCGGAATTTGAGCGCCTATGATGTCAATGTCTTCCTGTCGATATACCAACAGAATAGGAAACACAATGGATGGATTATCTACAAGGTCGTTCTCTAAAAATGTTACAGCAAAACCATATAGACAAGGAAAATTCATTGAAATGGCTACGGATGGCTTTCTGTACACCGAATCAGAAAGCTTCTTGACGGCTGTTCAGGACAGGGTTATAAAAGACAAAACATACTAGAAGCATATCTTGAAGGACGGTGTCGAAATTATGTAGTTATCACCGATCAATCAGTAAACTCCAACTGACCAGATATTGTGTCGATAAACAAGGAGCAACGAAGAGGGATCATCATAGACATAGTAGTGCCACTTCCTCGCAACATTCAGAAAGCTGAAGCGTCTTTGGAGACTGGAGAACGTGGAAACATACGCCCTAGTGATATGGGCAAAGGGAGTCATGATGACCAGACTTGCCAAGAACATCGCGGCATTTAGTCCAATAAAAAAAGGCCGAAAATGAAGAGTTTTGAGAAGTAGTGTGCTTTTTTAACTGAAGGTAGGTGAATGGGTACTGAAAGATACCCCACTGAAATTTTTGTCCCCAACCCCCCGAGAACCCTGAGAAAACGGGGTTGAAAATTTTTAAATCGCAATATCTGGAAAACCGTAAACCAGACTGAAAAATGTTTCAAACAAAAGTTATTCGTAATAAAAAAAATACACAAAATGTTATAGGGAGTCCAACGTATGGCTTATCTTTCCGTATCCATTCACCTACCTTCAGTTAAAAAAGCACACTACTTCTCAAAAGTCTTCACTCTCGGCCTTTTTTTATTGGACTAATTGGGACTGTCATTGTGTCACATTGTAAGAAATATTTTTAGACTGCATTTTCTCCTGGGTTGAAGATGAGTTACTAACCCATAAATATCTGTAGTGGGTGAATGTTTCCCAGCGTTTACGCTGAGAAGACGGTGAAATAATTTTGAATATATTTGTTTTCATCAACACTACTTTCACTACTCCATGTTAATGTTAAAATTAATATCATCAGATATTTCACACATTTACAGTTATTCAGTGCATTTTTTGGTATGATAGAAATGTGTATTAAATATTATCTAGTTTGATCACAATTGATGTAATAGTAGTTCAATGTCCGAAAATTAAATTGTTACCAAATAAACTACAATGAAGTGCTGTTTCACTAACTTTATTCTCAATAATATCTTAGTTTAAACTCCAGAGGTCTGGGCTATCCAATCTCTGAACGAACTGACTCTGGCAAAACCGCTAGGCAGTCCTGATTGGCATCCTCGAGCGGAGACGAAGGAAGTGACTCCAACTTGTACGTTGTTAACCACCAATGGACCACCAGAATCACCTTGGCAAGCGCCAACGATACCTAAATGAGATATTTGTTAAATAACGTACTAAGTGATTTACTCTACTATTAGTATTTTACTTTCTTTGGCTTCATTGGTTTAAGAGTGAATTAAGGTACCTACTGCTTTTTGGATACCCTTTTTCCCGCTTATATTACGCACGTTCCTTTGGATACAACGGAAAGACTGGAATCGACTAAATATTTCTTAAGTCCGTCCACACACGGGCCAATTCGAAAGCAATTTAACAGCGATATGATATCTCCTGTCTGTCACTTCCTAGGTAAAGCAGTGAGAACCCACCAACAGGATAATATGGAAGCAATCTTTCGACGATGCACTCATTGTGCTCAATCTGAGCAACCCGGGCAACTTACTGAGAAATCTCTAGCACATCGTGCCGATCATATCGCCTGTTTACATGGAGGTGTTTAATATGAAAGTCATGGGCTTTTGAGGAAAAACAATTTTGAGGAAATATTCTGATATAGAGTATTCCGCAAAGGACGTGACAGAACGCGAGACATTTAACGTTACTTTCTTGCAATTATTTGGTTTTGCAATGAATAGACTGCACCATTCCTTTGATTGTGGGGATGAACCTGGTACTTCGTGCTGTTTCTTCTTCGAACGGATCTTATGTACCAGTTCAGGTGCAAATATCACCTAGTGACTTTTACTGCTTTCGTGTTGCTCCCTGTGCGGACATACTAGTTATAAAAAAAGAACGATTTCACTTATTCACGAATTTTGAAGGGGGCTGAAAATCGGCCTTGAGAACCCTCATCCTTTCGTAACGTTTTTGTCGAATTATTTGTAAAGTATCGTATATTAACGAGTGTCTTACCAACGCCAGACGTGCAAATTGTGGAATCCCTGATGACGGAGGTGCCGTAAGTGTTTGCGCAGACGTTGTTGGTGATGACGTTAAGAGTGACTCGCTGAAGAGTCGGGGAAATGACGTTGGATGCTTCCGAGGTGCGTCCCCAGCCGCTCAAGACTGCGTCCGAACCGGCGAAAGTTCCAGAAGATGCCGGTGCCAGATTGATCGCTCTAATCGCATTGGAAAAGGTCACGGGTGACTGCAATCGAATGAGCGAAATGTCGTTCGTAAGGGTGATCGCGATGTATTGTGGGTGGTTTACGATGCTGCTGCTGACTACGGTCACTTGAGTTGCTTCGTTATTGCGAATGTTATGGGCACCAAGGACTACTTGTACCCAAGCAGAGCTGTAAAATGTCCTCTGTCTATTAACAGTGCATCAAAAAGTCATTTACAGTGCATCAAAAGTAGCTTTGCCCCTGACACAATTCTGTTGCAGCTGCAGTTCATGCACTACGTTCGTTGTGCGCAATTGGGGGCCATGCTATTCTGGGTGTACCATATGTATCAAGCACATAAATCAGATCTTTTCGGATGCGTTCAATGGTTTATAAATTTATAGTTTATAAATAGCCGAAAAGGCGAAGGAGAGTCTGCTTCCAACAAAGTCAAAGGAGTTGTGTGAAGAAGTATACAATTGTTATCAGAAATGAGTCGTAATAATCACGAGTGTAATAAACAGCTTTACCACGCGTGTAAAGTAGTTTACTTGTGTAAAGTACTTTAGTACGCGTGTAAACATTTTATCTACGACTTACACTTTATGTACCTGTACCTACTTATTTTATCTCTGTCATTATCATTATTTTATCTCTATCATTAGTGATGTAATGATATTTAATTATAGCACTAGTGAAATGACCTCATTACCGCAAAAAAGGTGGCATGAATTCACATTAGTAATATAATGAAATAACATTGCAGCATTAGTGATGTAATGCGTAATAGTGATGTAATGCGTAATAACTCATTACACCATTAGCGCGGTAATACTTTTCATTACGTAACTGAGGTCATTCAAAATGTTTGGGTATGTATAATTTTAACAACAATAACAGTTTTATCTTCATGTAGACAAACATCATTACAATGCTCTTCACTGCTCTTCAATATCCTAATGTTTGAAAAACTGTGAAATATAAAACAGAATGTTGTTGAATGCAGGACTGGTTAGTTAATTTATGCATATCAATTTATATTTAGATCGTTGTTACTTCCTGGAATAATTTATACTGCAATGGACATATTTATGTAGTTTATAGTTTTGTATTTATAATTAATTCTTATTACCTGTTTTAAAATCAGCTAATACTACTTTATCTTTTCCTTATTTAAACGTGATAAAAAATAAATACATATAAAGTAAGTATGTACGACATTTCTACAGACACATAATCATTAAACTGATAAATTATTTAACTTGTCCATATTATGTCAATATATGTCAGTACAAAACCAGTAAACATTTGATTAGTTAACTGAAAACCGTTACCGAATTTTACCTAATGGTGCAGTGGGCAGCACTCAAAACCCATTGGTTGGAAATCAGAGAGCCACCACAAAAAGAGCCGGTATCCATAAAAACTGCCACCTGGTAGGGAAGAGCGTTTGGTACGGCTTCAGTTCCCCCTATTACCCTCGCGGAGGGGTAAGTAATGTCGTTTATGGGTTCAATGAAAGCGTATTCCGGCTTGATTTTGGACCAATCGACCTGAAACTGTGAAAAACATTATGTCGTGTGTCAGTTGGCAAGCGGGAAACATGTTACCAAAAACGAACACGTTACATGAATAGCATAGAGATATGGAAAAAAGAGGTTATGAGTTGAGTTAAACTCCATAAGAAGCAATCGCATGCCAAAAAGTTCGACGACCTTGGGGGCTAGTCAATGTCTCCACTCTTGGAGATAATGTGACCACCAAATAATTTTTGCAAGCTACATCCTGCTGGAACCACCAATAACACCTTCGTGACTTGGAAACGTGTTTACTTGTTGCATCAGAAACTGGTTGATAATTTCGATATAGCGAACAGAATTGACTGTTACCGCATTTTCACCATTGGGTTCGTTACCTTTGGGCTATGTAACGGTTGCTGGTGAAGTTTGGGTGTACCCGTTTCTTCAAATTTGCGAAATAAATCATTTATGTCATCATTTTTTAAATTAAATTTTCAAGATGTTTCCGGTCTGCAATGGACCTGGAACCTCACTAACCGGTGGAATAACTGTTTTAACTTTAAGTATACGTGGTTTAAAGATCGATTTTTTCCTTATTGCGTTTAAATTGGCGCCTGAACTGCAAAATTTTTGCGTAAAAATTCAAGAATTTTTTATTGGAAAATGATGCACTTTTACAAACAATTGTCAAGAATAAAAAAGTTCTTAAAATCATTCAATGAATGCAGTGGAATTTCAAATTTTTTTGAGTAACTTTTTGGATTTTGCAAATTGTCAATTTTTGTAAAATTTAAAAAATTCTTAAAAATTCCTGTGCATTTCTTGAGTGGTTTTAAGAACTTTTTATTATTGGCAATTTATTGTAAAAATGCATTGTTTTCGAGAAAAAAAATTCTAAATTCGATACTAATTTGATTTTAAATTTTACAAAAATTGAGTATTTGCAAAATCCAAAAAATTGCTCAAAAAATTTTGAAATAAAATCCAATTCATTGGGTGATTTTAAGAACTTTTTATTCTTGACAATTTTTTGTAAAAATGCATCAATTTCCAATAAAAAATTCTTGAACTTTTATGCAAAAATTTTGTAGTTCAGGCGCCATTTTGAATGCATAAGGAAAAAAAATCGATTTTTAAACCACGTATACTTAAAGTTCAAACATTTATTCCACCGGTTAGTGAGGTTCCACGTCCATTGCAGACTGGAAACCCCTTGAAAATTTGATTAAAAAAAATGTGCAAAAAAATCGTGTTTTTTTTAAAAATTGCTTTTTTTCATAACTAATATTTTTTGGAGGAATTTTATGGACACCATCGGAAAGGGCACGTCTTAAACTTAAAAAATATGTCTGTCAAATTTGTCTGTCGCAAATAGTATTAGTTATGAGGCGCTGAAGAGCGATGTACCGGGAGTGGCGTTTCGGCCACTGAAATTTAAATATTTTGAAAAAATCAGTTAATTATTCAGCCGTGCTCGGTCCAAACCAAAACATGTTATATATCAATCGACAGGATTTGAAATTTTTAATAAAATGTGAAATATTAGTCTAAATTTAATATTCTAGTCTAATTTCAACATTTCTCATATTGTCCGTGCATTATAAATAGTGCCCTAATTAATTCATAGTCCATAACACACACATTGTACGTACTTGGTACACTGGTTTCAGACCACTGACTACAACAATTGATCTATTATCAGGTATTTTATGGTATTATCCTTTCTATTGTAATATACTTACTAGGGTTATTTTTTTTCAACTATTTTTTATTTTTTCAGTCCCCACTTGAAATTTTGTTGAATGTGTCGAACAAAAAATCACTGAAAGTTACAGCTCTACTTTCCCAAAGCGTGAAAAGATTTTCCATTTAAAATACACGTAAATCGATTTTTTTTTCAAATTTCTATAACTCAGTCGCATTTTATGCTATTACATTGGTCTAGGTCTCGATTTACTCAGAATAAAACACTCTACAAAAGTGCCCATTGCAGCGAAAGTGTAACTTGTACTGGTGAGTTGGTACGACCCGTACCAGCTGAAGTTAATTTTTACCCAAAATTCTCGTTTTTTTTGGTGTTATCTCCGGAATTATTAATTTTACCAAAAAAATGTAAATGAAAAATTTATTGGAAATTTAATTTACTACAAAAAAGGTCCTATATACCAAATTGCTGAGATTAATATTTCTTGATATATTATACTTTAACTTATGAGTAGTATAAAATCATCGAAGCAGTTTGCTTCGATAAAACGTAAAAATTTTGTACTACTCGTAAGTTAAAGTCTAATATCTCAAGAAATATTAATCTCAGAAATTTGGTCTATAGGACCTTTGTTGTAGTAAATTAAATTTCCAACAAATTTTTCATTTACTTTTTTTTTTTTGTAAAATTAATAATTTCGGAGATAACAGCAAAAAAAATCGAGAATTTTGGATAAAAATTAATTTCAGCGACCCGTACCAACTCACCAGTACAAGTTACATTTTCGCTGCAATGGGCACTTTTATAGAGTGTTTTATTCTGAGTAAATCGAGACCAAGACCAATGTAATAGCATAAAATGCGACTGAGTTATAGAAATTTGAAAAAAAAGTCACCCTAATACTTACTGTAGGAGGAAGGGCTACCGCACACCCTAAGATGCCGAAAAGAACAAGAACAGGCTTCATGGTGTAAGTTCCAAACCTTGACTAATAATGACCATTCTGATCCACACTTATATACCTAGAAAGTAGATTAAAGCATCTTGATTGATAATATTGCCTTTCATTAATTTTGTTGTCAAAACGCGATTAAGATATTAAAAATTAAAACAATTATATCGCGGATCTGATCCTGTCATATAATTAAATTAAATTAAAATATGACTCTATTGTCCTGGCTTTTTTGTGGTTATCATTTCAGATAGAGCAGTGACTTGCATCTCTCAAAATTTACATTGTAATTTCCGACTCACGAAAAATGTTCAAACTTTTATTTCATAACCCAAGCTTTCCCATGTTTCTTATAAAACACGGCATTCCATTTTTTTTATTCAAGTTAAAAATTGATTTCAGTATTATAAAAAAAATACTATTCAAAAGGAAGAACACCAGTCAGAGAATTTTTTAAAATAAATATTGGGCATTTTTTTATTTTTCACGCGAAAGAAAAATATTTAATAAGATGAATGGATATTTTTCATAATTTTTCTTAATTGCGCATCAGAGAAACTATCAGTAACGATAATTAAATGGTTTTAAATCATCTGGTATTAGACACAGGCTTTTGTTTTCATAACAGTCAATGTTATCTACTAACGAGTTTTTGGAAAATAGATCATTGGACATTGTTATGTAGTCGGGAATCATGTTATGTCGGAAATCAATATATTCATACAACCACTCTTTCAGATACATACATATCTGAACATTATACCGTTCTTAAATCTTTATTTAAAAATATTGCTTAGATTTTTTTAATTCTCATTGTGCAGTTACATTTATGTTTCTATACATACTTGTAGATCTAATATATGTATATGTTTAATATACTTTTGTGTACAGGTATTTCAAAAGATGTTTTGAAATGAAGTTTACTATGAAATCTGCTTCTGTTTTGCAAGAAGAGCAATACTTTAAGTTTCTTTTGGTATAATAAAAATAAATAAATAAAGTTAGTGAGTGAGTTAATTAAATAAAACTAGTTGTGTAGTATAGAATAAATGTAAAAAGCTGACAATTAAAACAAATAAAAAAAATAAAATGTACCAACTTCTAAGCGCATGTCACATCGTTATTGAGATATTAGTTGTAAATCTCACAATAATGATTTAAATAGGTTGTTGCACTGAACACTAAACGCAAATATCTCTAAAACGGTCATTCGAAACGACATTTAAAAGGCGACATTTATAAGTACCTTTGATGGAAAAATTGATATTTTCAATAAAAACGTAATTATTCAAGAGGCAAAAAACTTTACGACAAAACCATTTTTAAGTATTCAGAATGCTGCAAAGGGCGGCTTCTACAACTTACATCAAGATGATTGACAAAATAGAATACCTCTCAAAAAACCCCAATCCCAAATTTTGTAAAAGTTATTTAGGAAAATCGAAAATGAAATTATAACTTTAAGACCCTGTATCTCAAAAAATTGTACGAGCATATCTCTGTCTAGTTGTTATGCCAAGGATAAAAATGAAAAGTATTAATATCATCAATAACCGGCGTCTAGTGATAAGTAATATTTTAAAACCTTTAAATAATGTATGTCAGTAATTGCCTGTTCTGATAGGGTTAAGCGTTTAACATACAACTTAGCTTTTGACAATTTGATTACATACTTTGACTATTTTTAGATCATTTTAATCCCGCGAATGATGTTACTGTCACAATTACAAAGTTATTATATCCCGTTGATAGTGTATGCACCCAAATATTTTTAAGTTTGTATATTCACCCTTAAGCATGCCCTTACCAATTTGAATAGAAAAAAAAATGGTAAATCAAAACCTAGAAATCAAAACCAAGGCAAATTTTTGTAATTTTAAAATCCAAAAGTGTCGTAAATACACCTTAAACATAACAAGCAGTAAATGATGAACTCTGATATTTTCAAATTTTTGTAATGCAGCATGGAGCCTACGTCTTGTTTTAGTGATTACACTGTTCTGCATTTTGAAACTTTTTGTCGCTCCCTGATATTTTTTGGGTTTTTTTGTGTCTACTGTAATGTGCTGAATTTAAATATGAGCTCGGTTTCTTACCTATCACCCATAAGTTTTTAGAAAAGGAAAGAATATAAAATATGTGAAACGCAAATTATAAGCAATCTAGTGAAAACAAAATCACTTTTTTTTTTACAAAATTAACTTCATTTTGTATCGAAAAAAGAGTATAATTCAATCAATAAATTATTTTGTTGTCTTTTTTCGCTTGTATTCGCCGGGATCGGTTTCACGTTTGAAGGTACACGCCCTATTTTCTATCATCTCAAATAAAGAAAAGCATTTTTCTTCTATAGGGCTTCAACAAAAATTTGTTATAAGCCCTAGTTTATGTGCAGAGGAGGTAAATACATTTTCTGCTGCTCTACTAAGGGTTCATTAAGGACGTTTCTCAGACCGGGCACCATGTTTTCACGTAACGGCCATTCTTTAACGACTAATCTTGGTTTATGACTCTGCTATCTCATTTGCATAAAAAAAACAACGATATTTGGTGTAGCCACTCTGCAGTCCTGTAAGTAGTGCAACAACTTTTAGGGAGGCACAGATATTCCATTTTGATCTTCGTATTTTATGCTTTGAAGTAATATACGCATGTTCTCGTATGTTTCTTTCATATTTACAGCTGTTTGTTCGTTTCATTAAACGTAAAACTGACTACATCTTGTCTTCGAGGCGTCAATAAACACTCGAGGCGTCACTCGGTAGGTTTATAGGAAAGGCCAAAACATGTTGTTGATGTTATCTAGATTTTGCTACGCGATACGACAATTTATCGGCCAGTGTAAGGGTTACTTAGGTAGAAGTAACACTAAGTTTGGCGGGGGGGATTTTCATGCAGAGCAGTGTTATCATATCTATTGTCAGACAATAGATATAGTTTCTTATCCCAACAAATCTCATACAAAATATGGAAAAGAATGTTGAAAAAGAGGCATTTTTTTAACATTTTTTTCATTCACTAGAAACTTATAAGAAATAAGAAACACGCAAATATATTGCAAATATTTTGTGAAATGTTTTTTTTTGTCCTGATTACAAGTACAAATATATACAGGGTGTCCCAGAAAATGTGGGAAATCTCGGATTTAGATAGAGCATGAAAAAATAAGATGACAAGTTCCTATAAATTTTTTCCTACAGGCCCTCCCCTACGAAGATATTTGTCCCTGAAGGACGCCGCTGGAAATCGGTTTTTCTTGAACAACTTTTAAAGTACTTAATAGACTTTTATAAAATTTTAATACAATAGACACTACTAAGGACTGCTTGAAAGAATGTCCTTAACACATTATTAGCTCGTTTAGTTTGCCAGTGGCGGACTAAGTTTTACAACTTAATGCTTAAATTTTTAACACCCTGTATGATAAAAACTTAAAACAATAAAAATTAGGTAGCTCGAACTTACACTAACTTACACTAAAAAAAACTACTCTTGTTTATTGTCGATAAAGTGGACCGTTTTCGAGAAAAATAATAATAAACGATAAATTGCAGAAGGCCTATGTTCGCAATATTTATCGGAACAAAAAAACGTATTGTTTTTGCAAACGTTATCATGGTACGAAATAAATAAAACATCCTTCATGTCATCTTTCATATCGCTGATTAATCCTTTACTTCGCTATTAATGTACTGATTTTTGGATTTCGTGGTGAATTTAATTGTAATTAACTCGAAATATGGAATACACGTTTATCAGTACTCATATATGCATCTGATGTATGGACTTGCATCTTGCAATACTTTAGAAGCAAGAAAGGTTATATCATGAAATATTTGCTAATCGTACTTTTCCAAACCAGAAGACATTTCAACGGGTTGACCAACGTCTAAGGGAGAATGGTGGGCAATTCATCTTAATAAAGGTAATGCTCCTATTGACTTTATTCAATTGTAGGAAAGTTTGGGGAAAAAAGTACTGACGCTGCGCTGGTTTGAGAAGAATCGTACATACGCCGCAATTAGTTGAAAATATTTTAAATGCTGTACATGACACTCTATCAACGATAACTCGAAGATTATCAACACAGCTGAATGCATCGAAAACAATAGTACATAAAGTTCTTAAAGAACAGCTGTTATATCCATATCATTTGCAAAAAGTACATGAACTGATTCCTGAAGATTTTCCTCGTAGAATGTTTGCACACTAGCTATTGGATCAGCAACGAAACAATTTAAACTTCATTAGCAATATTTTTTCACGGATGAAGCAAGTTTTACTAAAAATGGTATTACCAATTTACACAACGCACATATATGGGCTCGTTCAATCGTTCCGGCTATACGAATGGTCCAATCAAAAAATTGCCAATGATCCCAGCCCAGATATTAATTGATTGGAACTGATGTTGATAAAGCGAAACAACACTGGCATGAGGCTTTATTTGGAGTTCCTCCAGAACGATTTTCCGGATTTTATAGAAGACTTATCACTTGAAATCCGCCAAAACATGTACTTCATACACGATGGGGCACCTGCTCATTACAGCGTTGGTGTGCGGCAGTGGCGGTGCGTGATATTTCAGTTAGCCATATCTTGAAAACGACGCATGTGACCCACTTCACTTTTTAGGTGATGACTATTATACACCTCTTACAGAAAGGATTTATAGTGAAAAAACCGTCAGCAAAGTTTGCGAAAAATTTTTCAAAAACACTGGAACACTCCCTGAGTTCTCAGTAACGCTCTGTGGGATATTTGCAGTATATTTTTTTCATAATCTAGAAACAAATATAAGGAGGCGTTTTTCGATTTGTTACAAAATATTTTTGTTTCAAAAAGTTATGGCCATTTTAATTTTGGGAAACAAAATGTTCCTATAAAATTAAAATTAAAATTGCCATAACTTTTTGAAAAAAAAAAAAAATATTTTGCAACAAATCGAAAAACGTCTCCTTATATTTGTTTCTAGATTATGAAAAAAAAATATACTGCAAATATCCCACATAGCGTTACTGAGAACCCAGGGAGTGCTCCAGTGTTTTTGAATTTTTTTTCGCAAACTTTGCTGACGGTTTTTTCACTATAAATCCTTTCTGTAAGAGGTGTACAGTCATCACCTAAAAAGTGAAGAGGGTCCCATGCGTCGTTTTCAAGATATGGCTAACTGAAATATCACGCACCGCCACTGGCGGGAACACTTCAATAACATCTATCCAAACCGTTGTATGGGTAGAGGAGGACATATTGCCTGGCCTCCTCGATCTCCCGACATAACGCTGTTGGATTTTTAACTGTGGGGACACCTGAAAAACTTGTATTTCATTCCGGTCAGCACTAGGGAGAAACTTTTACAGAGCGAATTAAGTAATAAGGAACAGCGCTGGATTATCGTCGCCGATACAGTAGTCATTAATTCGTCGTGTCCGCGAGTGTATCAGACTTCACGGGAGCCATGTTGAACCTTCTTATGAAGTTTTTCAACAGTTTCGTTAAGATGCCTCCTAGAACACTACTGCGTTTTTTAAAGTTTGATTTTTTTCTCGAATTAAACGACTTACAATGAAACTTTTTGTTGTTGTTTGAATGACTTAATAAAACATGAATTGGTGTATTATAATTTTTCTCGAAAACGGTCCACTTTATCGACAATAAGCAAGAGTAGCTTTTTTTTAGTGTAAGGTTCGAACAACCTAATTTTATTTGTTTTAAGTTTTTATCACACAGGGTGTTAAAAATGTAGGCATTAAGTTGTAAAACTTAGTGCCACTGGCAAACTAAACAAGCTAATAATGTGTCAATGACATTATTTCAAGCGGTCCTTAGTAGTGTCTATCATATTAAAATTTTATAAAATTTTAATAAAAAAAAGAAAAACCGATTTCCAGCGGCGTCCTTCATGGACAAATATCTTTGTAGGGAGGGCCTATAGGAAAAAAATTTATAGGAACTTGTCATCTTATTTTTTCATGGTCTATCTGAATCCGAGAGATTTCCCACATTTTCCGGGACACCCTGTATACGCAATTTGAAATAACGTTGATATGAAACAAAAGTTTTTTTTTTATATGTAACTGTATATTAAATGTATATTAAATTAAATTGTATATGTAAATATATATTAAATGGTTATAGTTTCGGTATGTTTAGTTAGCACTTGCTGAGATGATTGATTGAATTTTTATTCTTCAAAGTTTGTAGAAGGCTTCTGTTTATTATTGGCATTAGAGACAAATTTGATATCTTCTTTAACACAGGTATTAAAAAGTAACGGAAATAAGGACGTTGAAGACAGTGTTTTTTGTTGAATTTTCATTTTCAAGCTTCAAGTTCCGTTTTCTTCCTTGAGAAAAAATATTATGGAAAGCCTTGGATTGATAATAATCTGACGTCAACAAAAATATAGAATATAGACATATTCTGTTTTACATCTTATTTTAGTTGCATACAGCGTGGCAAAAAAAGTCACGCATAATGCATGTAACTTTTTAATAACCTTGTATATAAAAAAATTTTTTTTGGTTGTTATGGACACCAACTTTATTTTTTCAAATGACAATCCGTTGGTTTTCTCTCCTCTCTATATCTGAAAGGGTAGCTTTTTCTCTTTATTGGACACTAAAAATTTGATATGCTTACATAAAGAAATTTTCGCAAAAAACACGTTTAAAGTTAATTTTTGTAAAAGAAGGTAATTGCTTACACAATAATTTATTTTTTAAAAATGAAACAATAAAACAATAGTTAGCGAATGAGGTGTTGAAAGTTGACTCTTTTTTCCTCTAAGCAATGACCAAGCCGGTCCCGAAACTCTTTAATAACACGAAGTGTTCAGGAATGGCCTGGATTTCATTTGAAATTTTCTGTTTCAAGACTTCATTGTTTTCTGGTCGATCGACATAAACTTTAGATTTTAAATACCCACAGAAAAATATCTAAGGGATTTAGACCTGGGGAGCACGCTGGCCATTCAATTGGACCACTTCTGTCTATTCGGCGTCGTGGGAATTGTGCATTTAAATACTCCCTGATATTTGGCACAAAATGTGATGGTGCCTCATTCTGTTGGAACCATATTTCTTGGTTAATAACATTACTACGATGGAATAATGTGATATATTAGCAGATCTAAATATTTTTCAGATTTTAAATTCCCATATCATAATAGCCGCGGCGATAGCTCAGTGGGTAAAGCGCCAGGTGAGTAGATGGTGATTACTCCGAGAGATATTATCCGCGCGGGTTCGAATCCCGAATATGATTGTCGGAAACTAGTCTAGATGGCAGAACTTATGATAATTAGAACATACGGTCTAATATCTTCCATATGATCCATGTGTTCTAATTATCATAAGTGCTGCTATCTAGACTAGTTTCCGACAATCATTTTTAAAGCTGTTAGAACAAACATAAAAATACTCTAAACCACCAATAACAATGAAACTTATAATAAATTACATAAATACAAAATTACTGAAAACAATTTCCCCGTAGTAAGAAATATAATCATTTTCAGATGGCTTTAACTGGTTTTCTAATTGTGATAATAATACGTTATTATACAGTTTTGGAAAGCTTAAAGAGTCAGCTTTAAGAATATATTATGGTTATTTAAAAAATTGAGTTGATTACATGTAATTTCGATTTGAATAAAAATACATTTTTTCCATGTTAATCAAATGGGAAACTAAAATAAAAAAAGCGACCTCTTAGAGTTGAGCTACAGCGCTCATCTTTGGTGAGGATTTTTTTTTACATCAAATAAAGACATTTGAGAGGGTAAGAGGGTAAGAAAAATAAATAAAAAATGTTTTGAACCACCCTACATAACATTTTCTGTAATTAAACGCCATTACTTAATATTATACAATATTGTAGAAACAATTATATTAACTTACTGTATTCTTATCTGTCTCCTTACGCAAACCTTCACGCAAATCTCCTCACGCAAGCATTGTTTTTTCAGCCCTTTAATGAGTGCTTGCAGTAGAAAATGTGACAATTGGATGGTAAACAATTCGGGAAAAGTTATAACATAAATGCAAGTTGTCGGATTATTTAAGGCGGCTTACGAAATCGTTATCCTTATCATTAGCTTATCCGTTCAACTCAGATCCAATTAACGATGTTGACTTATTCGCGTCATTTGCAACAGATGCACCTCTGAAGATGAATTCAGATGACGAATATGCTGTCTCTAGATTAACCTGATGAATATGGTTGGGAAATCCCATCTTACCGCATGTGAAACTGCATTTAACTATCCAGCGGGTCCCATACATACTGCGTACTACCGCACAGACGCGGATCCCGGCACACAGGCAGGATCGGTCAGTGGCGTAGGTACGCAGGGGCAATAAATACACGCAATGTACAAGGCATTTGCGTTGCACCAATGTAATATTGTTTTACAGAAATAATTGATTTTTACATAAAAATCAACAGTACATTTTGTTCTAAACGTTCTAAAACTGTGTATCACTTAAATGATTTATTTAATTTGTAAGTGATGTTACGAAACATACTTATTACAGTTGTGTTACAGGACTCTAGAAGCCGGAAAACTTAAGCCGTGCATTTAAATCTAATGAGGAAATCGGAAAAGGAAGTGTGATAAATAAATAACGATTTGTTAAATACGACTTTACTGTTTGTAAAATATTTGCGGTTTAGGTTATGGATTTTATATACCGGTGTGACCATTTATCCAATTTCTGAAGTAACTGACCCTAGCGAAGCCGCTCGGTTGGGCCGCTTGGCATCCACTTAAAGAACCGAAGGAGCACACGCCAACTTGGACGCCATTGACTACCAATGGGCCTCCGGAGTCACCGTTGCACGAACCAACATAACCTGTAACACATATCGAAAAGATATATAGAGTGTTCTTCTTCCTTTCCTGTCCATACAATTTGCGTGGCTGGCAGAAATTGATACTAATTTATATTGACTATGGACCCACGTTATGTATTTAGATGATTATAATAATACCTGATTATGTAGATAGCTACTATAGCAAAGGAATATTTAAAAAGAAACCGCTAAAAAGATACAATTTTCACATCATGTCGCAGTAAATAATATAATGAATTTATAATATACAAACGTTGTCGGAGGTTCAAGAATCAAGTAATTATCACCTTTACTTGAATTAACTTCTAGATTAATGCGTGGTTTTAAGAACTTTTTATTTTTGACAATTTATTGGAAAAAATGCATTGCTTTCGAGAAAAAAATGTCTAAATTTCGATACTAATTTGATTTTGGATTTTTTTTTTCGAAAACAGTGCATTTTTACCATAAAGTGTCAAGAATAAAAAGTTCTTAAAACTATTCAAAGAATGCACTGGAATTTTTTTCAGAATCATTAAGCAATTTTTAAAATTTTGCAAAAATTGACTATTTGCAAAATCCAAAAAATTTCTCAAAAAATTTGGAAAAAATTTTAATGCATTCATTGGGTGATTTTAAGAACTTTTTATTCTTGAGAATTTTTTGTAAAGGTGCATCATCTTCCAATAAAAAATTCTTGAATTTTTATGCAAAAATTTTGCAGTTCAGGTGCCATTTTGAACGCATAAAGAAAAATATCGGTCTTTAAACCACGTATACTTAAAGTTATTAAACATTTATTCCACCGGTTAGTGAGATTCCAGGTCCATTGCAGACCGGAAACCCCTTAAAAATGTGATTAAAAAAAAATGTGCAAAAAATACTGTTTTTTTTAAACTGCTTTTTTTTCATAATTAGTAATTTTTTGGAGGAATTTCATGGATGCCATCGAAAAGGGCACGTCATTAACTTTAATAATTTGTCCCTGTCAAATTTTTATGTTGCAAATAGTATTAGTTATGAGGCGCTGAAGAGCGATGTACTGGGAGTGGTGTTTTCGGTCGAAACGGGTTAAGAAGCATCTCCGGATACATGTCCGTAGGAACTTTTTTTCTTATTTTGACCTAAGGAATCACCCCTCGAATCTTTTCTTGTTTTTTTTTTTTCGGACACCCGGTATATATGGCCAACTAAGCGGCGTCCAAATAGCTTACCGACGCCCGATGTGCAAATGGTAGAGTCCCTGATTATGGAATAGCTTTGTGAACACACGGCGTTGGTGATGACGGAAAGGTTTACTTCCTGGAGCGTAGGCGAGATGGTATTGATGGTGTCCGACACTCTTCCCCAGCCGGTCAAAACGGCGTTGGATCCCGCGAAGCTTCCCGAATTTGCTGGAGCGAGGGAAACCGGCCGAATGTAATCGTTGAACATGATAGGTTCAGGGAATCTCAGCAGCGCAACGTCGTTGGTTAATGTAGACGAGACGTAATCTTCGTGGTTGATGATGTTCGAGCTGGTGATAACCAATTGATTGGGCTCCACCTGTTGCACGTGATGGGCACCCAGAATTATTTGAACGAACGATGCTCTGGAATATTATAACTTTGTTAAGCAGCACGTAATGTAAATGGTCACAATAATGTTTTGTATGGGAATAATATCTTGTTTGTGGGCACTAGTAGTACAGTCAAAATTCGGTTGTAGGGTGGAGTTTCAATCATCTACTGATGATGTTAACATGGTTGTCGAAACGGGAGCGTCGCGTGCAATGTGTTGGGGTCCTGGATAATTTGTTTTTTTTTTATCAGGATAACTCTTAATAAACTGCCTTCTTTTTGGAAACCATACGATTTTATAAAATGTCATAAGTAGGGTCCGTAAAAGTGTGCTATAACGTAGAGCTGTTGTGTAAGTCATCCAAAATGGGTATTTTAGTCATAAAACCTCCATTTTTCGACCATTTATGAATTGATTTTTCGACCATTTTTTGACTATTTATGGTTAAAATACCTGTTTTGGATGACTACACAACTTTGGTCTATATGGTTAATTGGGGTGTTTGGGGCTTATTGATTGTGAGGGCTATGGGATTAGAGGTATGAAGTTATTGAAGTATTGGGTTATGAGGTTTGATTGGGTTCTAGAGTATTTTTTGTCATTTTTTACCATTTTTCCGCAGCTTATTGAGGATAAAAAAAATGTGACGTGATGGAGCAAAACGGGCTTCGGATTCGAATTCAGCGACCCCAAAAACGTATAACCCACCAGGAGGCACATTTCACATATTTTTTTTGTGGTGCTGTGTAATTAAAGTATAAACCGTATATTTTAAGCGCGTATTTTTTGCCCGTGTATACGTACGCCACCGACCGATCCTGCTAACGCGCGTAGTTAGATACACAGTAATAGTTAGATACACTTTCTTCATATAGCAACGGGTTATTCTACTGTCGAAAGGTGGAGGAATTCATATCAGTATTATACCAACTGTCGCTGTGAACGGAGCGTCCGCCGTACGTAAAATAATTCTATGTGTCTTTACATATTACCTGAATTTGTGTGGATTTTTGCAATAATGGCACAGTCGTTACCATTTATGAATAGACTGGAAAAGTTTATTGAAAATTACGACGATTTTAAAATAGACGGATCACAGATTTTATGTATTCCTTGCAATTGTCGATACATACAATATGTATACTGATATATACTATATGTCGATATATATCTATATGTCAAAGACATTTAGATACGGATATCCATCCACAAAATGTTACTGGCACTGTTACAAAAGAGAAATTTTGCAAACCAAAATCAAAATTTTTGCATAATTCTTGCGCATGTAGCGTGGAGCGTGGTCGACAATATTCACTTTAGACGGTTTTTTTTGTCAAATATGTATCCCATTTTTCATTGCCTAGTAGCCATATGTTGTGTAAAACATATTTACAGAAGACATATCAACGTGTCATGGGAAATATCAAAGAAGATATACGCAATAAATTTCTGTGATTGACAGTGGACGAAACAACAAAATCTCGCGGTAATAAGGTCGTTAATGTTCTGATACGAATTTAGTTTCGCCCTCGATATTGACAGTTACTGAACGGGTTTTGCTAACAACGGCTAAAAGTATAGACATAGTGGTAACACATGCATTATTCTCTGTATTTGTAAAAAATAATAATGTACTGATGTAAATGACAACAAACAACCGTTGGTGATACAAACAACTGTGCGAAATTCGTGAAAATATAGTGCGTGGTGTGTCGTCCTCTGTCCAAATCATTGACGTTTAACGATAAGAAATGCGTACATAGGTTATTAACATATTATTAACACATTTTTTACTCCTGTCTTTTTGGTCTCTCATATGTCTCTCCGTCAATGACATGACAAATTACTCCGACCCTGCGTTCTTGCACACTTTCCGGACTACATCATATGATATACATACTACATCATATGTATACCTACATTTGTACATTGTCCGTGAAAATCAAAAAGTGACTTAATTTAAATTACATACATGACACAAAATACATATATATTTGTTTTAAACAGGCAAATAAAATACGAAAATTATGTACTATAACCTAAAATTATTCATATTTTACTGTTACTAAAATTATTCAGTAGCAACACGATTGAGGGCACTTAAACTCTAAGCTTACTCTGGAATTACGAAAGGATATTAATCAGAAGACCCGACCGACGGCACTTATTAAATTAATTGACACTAACATTTATTTTACTTCCTTCAAGAAAGAAATGCCTCGTTTCAGGTTATATTCACCTTCATTACTCTTTTCACTATGCATTTACCCATAAAGCTTTAAAAAATAAGTTTTACTAAACAATAGATATTCATCGGGCAAACTCAATCGACTAAATAAGCTTCCCATCCCGGCCTTTGTTTTGGACCTCCGCTTGGCCTTACTGGTTTGTCGGTATGGTTGGGTCTAGTTGGTCTGTGTTTTACTCTGATACTTACGTAATAGTACAGTGGGCGGCAGTGAGACCCCATTCTGAAGATATCACCGAAGCACCACAGAACGAACCGCTACTGGTAATGATGGCCGCTTGGTAGGGGTAAGAATTTGGCACAGCTTCACTTCCCCCTACCACACGCCCTGAAGGTAAGTGAGCAATGGTCAAGGGTTCCACGAAAACATGTGCCGGTTTAACCTTAGACCAGTCAATCTAAAATTCAATTGAGTTTGTAGTGTATATTACCTGCATCGCTGAGAAAACATGTTTTATTAAATATTTGCAAGTGAAACATAAAATAGGTTTTCATAATATTCTATTTTCATCCCCTAGAAGCATATTTCAGTCCGGAAAACTGTTTTGCATAATTTTATAGTTGGGCCATTTGTCATCGGCATCGTTTTTTTATGTTTTTTTTCTTGTCGAAATCCTATTCCAACATTTAGAATATTGTTACTACCTAAGAGGTGTGTATAAATAAATAAGGTACAGTTTCAAACTGGACATAAGATTAGTACCAGGAACAACAGATAGTAATTAGATAAGTTAAATAACAGTCTGTATGATTAGGTGCGATTTAGATTACAGAGTATAGAGATTGTATAATCTTTGACATGACAATTTAAAGTACCTATTGATGATATAGCAAAGTGTTTTAGTACATAATGACGTCAGGGTTTCTTGCTCTTGGTCTTGATATCTTTGGTTCCTTGTCTTTAATGCAAATTCTTCAGTTTATGGTCATGACCATATACTCAAATAATCAATGACTATAGCGGTACTGTCTAGTGGATTATGGAATCTTCAAAATGCAAGAATACTACATCAGAGATTTACAAATTAAATAAAGCATACATGTGTGCACATCGTAAGATAAAAAAGTATGCCGTAAAACGGACAATATGGAAATCATGGCAGATCAAAAACCTTTTAGATCGAGAGTTAATTTGGAATTAGTAAACGAGTAAATGATCAGTAATGATATAATAATTGAAGATATGCGGGTTCGATTTCACGCCATACTTTAAGGACTTATTTTTGATCTTACTATACACTACCAATTGTTTCATCTTAGATGTATGTGTATGTATGTTAGTTACTAGAGCACTAAATATTTTTTTAAACTTACCAAAGGAGGAAGGGCAAATGTACAACCCAATATAGCGGCAAAGCACAGGGCAGTCTTCATACTTTAGGTGGTCCCAAAAAAACTAAATGGCGGTTTCATCTACCTTAATTATATATTTCCTGGTCATCAGTCAAAGCTACCATCCAAATATAACGTTATCTAATAGGCTTAAGTTACCAGACGTATTTAGAGCATAAAGGCGATGATAAGTATGTCAAATATAATATTTAAATAATAAATAACTGAACCGCGTTTCAAAATGTAACAACATAATTTTTAATAATGATAGATTAGACATTTTCATAATAATCTCTTAATACTGTATGTAAAAAAATAATCTAATGCAAAATCTATTGCAAACGTAGTCAAGTCAATAATTAAAATTCAAAAGACAGATCTGATAATCAAATATAGGACCTTCATGAGCTGATAGACCTGTCACCGTATGACCTTTATGATTACTGCGACCTTGACGATCTTCATGAACTTCGTGACTCGAACTTTCTAACATATGATTTTGACCTGTATGTCCTTTATGACCCATACGATCTTTGATGATTTTTAAGACCAATATGTTCAATATGACTCTCATTATCCCTATGGTCTTACTTAAATTTGTGACCAACATAACTCTTACAACCAATTTAACCTTTATTAACTGTATGGCCTTAATGGCCACTATGAAAAAGTTGGTAGATCTACTACCTTTATTTTTCAAGTATTTTAGAGATCCTCGAGTAAGAATCTGGTATCCTGAATTTATTTTTCGATCGGATAAGACATATTTTAACTATTTTCATAAGGGAACTAATGATAAAGCAAAATTACAGAACGTCAATATTCAAAATAAGAATTGAAATAAGTCAAAAATTGTAGAACGAATCATAGGTTTATCATATCCTAATACAATAATTCCTGATTATAAATATTTAATTAATTAGTTCATTTGAGTATACAAGCGTACTTTAATTGAAGTGCAGTTTATATATTATTTATAGTAATTGGTGTACTTGACTGGATAGTGTTTGTAGTATCATTCATTATTCGTTTCAATTTATGCGGCAGCTTAGGTTCGATACTCTCTGAGAACAACTTTTTTTAATATTTTTAAAATAAAAAGTAGTTTTAATTAAACTTTGATGAAATGAAATAAAATCAACCATAAAATAGAAGAATACATCTTGTTAGATGTTTGAAAGTATTAAATAAGTTCGAACCCAGAACCGTAGCTTAAAAAAAAAGAACTGTACCATATAACGTTATAGCGGACAGAGTTGATAAAGAATCTATTCCCTATTACATTCATCAAATATATCAATGGATAAAAAATAAATAGAAAAGATTAGTGCAATAAAAAATATAAATCACTGTTCATTTCATGGAGATATGTTTTTATGGAGATATGATTTATATTTTCGAAAAATTTAAAAAGTTGGTAGATTTTTGGTGCAAGGTAGTAGATTTGAGCAAGACACTAAACGTTGGTAAATCTACCGAAAAGTTGGTAGAGTTGGCAACACTTACAAGAAAAGAAAAATTACGTTGTGTCGCGGTTTATTATTACAGAAATATTACACATATTACTATTTTATTTATGCTAACATCGATTCTAATCTTGCCATCTAAGATGACAAGACTAATTTCTTAAATAAATACAGTGTGGAACAGCAAAATGGAATAAATTCAGTAGCTACATTATTATGCATTTTTTAGAAAATCCTGAGACACGTTAATTTCTAATTCTAAAATGACATCTTGTGACGTAAAAATGTCATCCCTAAATTAAACCCCGTGACAGCTACAACTCCTAAATTTTCAAATTTTAAGTAGGGGTTTGAGATACTTCATTTGAAAGGTCTTTTCATTCTCTATTCAAAACTGCTATGGTTTTATTGCAGAAATTAACAAGAAAAAAGATAAGTTTCTCCAGCGTAGGAAGTTCGTTACATTAAAATAAAAATTTTATAAGTAACACTATTTGTCAATTTTAGGTTCTGAAATGTTAATAATAACAAAAAAAATGTCTGCAATTGCCGACATTCCCTACTATAAGATATAAACTTACCAATTTTACAACGTACAATTTTTTGCTTGACAATCGAACGACAAAAACGAGCAAGCAGCAAAAAAACAAACCTGAAATTTAAGAAGTTGGCCATTATCAGCTTTAGTGAAATTACATAGAAACCTGCTTGTCATTGTAACAGTAGTTAACAGTTCTCTGTGTTAAACTTTTTGCTTTAGTTTTCGTGTTGCAATTCAGAGAGATGGTTTACCTAACAGAAATGCATAAGATAACGATTCTGCAGATGATTGGCTACGGAGACCGAACACGAACGCAGGCCGAAGTTGTTCGCCTATTTCATGAAAAATATCCAGAGTTGCCGCCGATATCTCAAGGTACCGTAAGTAAAATAGAGAAGCAGTTTCGCGAACCTGGACATATACGGCAGCTAGAAAAAAATCCTCCCAATAAACTCAGTGATGATCAGAAATTGAATGTAATGCTTATGCTTGAAGAAAATCCACATACGTGAGTCGTCAAACAGCATTAAATATTAGCCATACCTCGATTCTCCGCGTATTGACAGAAAATCAGATGCATCCATATAAACTGGTACCAACTAATGAGCTCGCAGAAGACGACTTTGATAGACCAATTCTCTTTTGTGCACAAACGATGCAAGTGATAGATGGCAATTCTTTACAAATAGATAATGTTTTATTTTCGGATGAATCTACATTTACACTTCACGGCCATGTTAATCGCCAAGACTGTCGTTACTGGTCGAGAGCAAATCCTCACTGGATGAGGGAACTTAGTAAGTACCGACGACAAATTAGTAAGTACCGACGATGGCAACTTGTATCCAGCTGAAGGAAACCCACAACTTACACAGGTAATGCAATTTGTTTCCAGCAGAATGGTGCACCAGCACATTACGAAGTAAATGTCGGGCAATATCTCCACACAGTCTTTCCAAATTGCTGGATAGGAAGACGTGGTTATGTAGAATGGCCTGCACGATCACCTGATCTCACGCTGTTAGACTTCTTATTATGGGGATATGTAAAAAGTGTGGTCTACAAAACCAAACCCGACGATTTAGCTGACTTAAGAAGAAGAATAACACTTGCAATTAGGTCGATTACCCCGAAGATGTTAACTAAAGTTAGAAGACATTTCTATTTACGTCTAGGATGCTGCCAAGATGCTGGAAGCATGCATTTTGAACATCTGCTGCATTAATATGATTTGTTGTTTATTTTAATGTAACGAATTTCCTACGCTGGAGAAAAAATGTTTCTTGTTAATTTCTGCAATAACGTTTAAAACCATTGCAGTTTTGAATAGGGAATGAAAATACCTTTCAAATGAAGTATCACAAGCCCCTACTTACAATTTGAAAATTTAGGGGTTGTAGCTGTCACCTGAAGGGGGTTGAATTTAGGGATGACATTTTTACATCGCAAGATGTCACTTTAGAATTAGAAATTGATGTGTCTCAGAATTTTCTAAAAAAATGCATAATAATGGAGCTACTGAATCTATTCCATTTGGCTGTTCCACACTGAATGTAATAAATGAGAAAGCGACTTAAAAAATTGACCGCTAGTCATTAGTAGTAAAGAGTAGACACGTCACATTTGAAGTTTTGGGTTACTGTTGCCACACATTTAATAAAACAATTTACGACCTTTATTACCAACGAACTTTATTGATAATAACACAAAATTTATAATTTTATGAAATTCGTAGGCAGAGTACAGGGCGAGTTTTAAACGCCAGTTACTGAATTAATCCAGGCTCTAAACTCACTGACTCTGGCAAATCCACTTGGTGCTCCAATGGCACAACCAAAGTACGATCCAAAGATACTACTCCCACCTGTACGTCTTCTACAGTCAATGGACCACCAGAGTCACCATTGCAAGAACCTACACCGCCTGAAAAATCACACAGATGAAATTATAAAATGCTCACTTGCTACGCTGATCGATGACAGTTTGTTTTTCTTGACTTACCAGAGCCTGATGTACAGATGGTGGACGACAAGATGGTTGAACCGAATACCAATGAACACACTGTGTTGGTGATCACGTTAAGATTTATCGTCTGGAGAGTTGGAGAAATGGAGTTGGACGAGTCAGATGTCCTGCCCCAGCCAGACAGTCGCGCTTGAGAGCCCGCAAAGGTTCCAGAATTTGCTGGGGCAAGGCTAACAATTTGAATTGCCGATGTCAATCTCACAGAGGAAGGCAGTCTGATCACGGCAATGTCATTGTTGAGATTAACCGAATTGTAGTTGGGATGGTTGGTCAAAGCTCTACTTGTTACAGTTACCTGAGATGGCTCATTATCGCGAATGTTATGGGCTCCTAAAATGACCTCAATGTATGAGGCCCTAAAATAGACACGTAATAATAAGAAAATGTTTATGCTGTAGGTATAGGTTGTGCAAAGTTATTGGTGTGACTCATAATTCAAAACAATAATTACAAATAAAAAATTAGTTAATTTGTTAACAATTAAAATACAGAAAATAAAAAAAATAAAAATGGAAATAGACGAGATCGTTTATAGATGGCAGGTGTGTAATATTTAGAGCTGAATGTTTTAACAGCCTTAAGTAGTTTGACATCTTAAATATTTTTATTTAATTTTTTATATTTATTTTAAACTGTGGGCTTGCAAATACCACTGAAACGTCGCGTTTATTTATACAAAGAGATTGGGGAGGGATTCACTGGGATTTTATCTATTGCTAACAATTTGGAAATAAGAAAATAAATAAAATAATAAATGTAGGCCCTAACGGAATACGATTTTTTTTTATTTCATTTGATATTAGATTTTTTCCAGAGGTATTGACAAAACAAAACATTATTTTGTTTTTAATGGACATTATTTGTCCATTCTTTCACACATCATAAACAGTCAAGGGGGTAAAATATTCTAAAATAAAGGACTGTGTTTTAAATCAAAGAGGAACACTTGTGATATCTAAATATAAATACAAGACGCTTTTATTTTGGAGTTTAGAAGTGTTAAAACTAAAATTTAAAATATATCAAAAAAACTTCTACAACTACACGTTTGTCAACAGTTTTTTGAATTCCCCTTAAACTAATATCAATAAAACACCAATCCTTATAACCAATTATACGATGTTGTTGACTTTCTACTCTTCTTTACAACAACATCCTTAAACGAATAGATGGTTTTTTTGTTTTTTAATCCAGACATATTTGGACCGTAATTTTGTGAATGAGCGAATAGGTTGCGACGGATCCGTGAATTAGTTTTGAAATCACTCTCGTGAAGGGGCGTTACGGCAGTCAATTACGGCGGGTCATGATGGGTCACAACGTGACCAGGGTTCCTCTCTGACCGACTCCCTTTAGACTGGGCGTGAAACCACTCTTGTGACCATCTCTAGTTTAAACTCATTACGTCATAATTCGTCTCTAATCTCAAAAAATGGTCTAAAATTGTCAATTTTATCATTTACAAAGATGAATAGAGAGTCATACAGAGGGAAAGATATTTTAAATTTGTTGTCACAAGATTTAGAAGCCAACAGAATCCAGAATCCTAGACCCCAACAAGCCTATAACTTCATATCCTTAAACCCAATAACCCAATACTCCATGCGCCTTTATATTAATAATAATAATAATAATGTGCCTTTATTTACAAACAGATGGCGAAGTCCAGCCACAGCGGCTGCTCGATTACTCAACCATCACCAGTTGCACAATTAATTATATAATATTAAGTCTTACAGCTATCAATTAAACAAACAAACAAACAAAAAACAATCTGAAGAAAATGTATCGTCCTATTTCACTGGTTTTTAAATATTTTTTTATACTTAAGCTTGAAAGAGTCTACTGAGAGTTGTTTGAATCTGGAAGGAACTGTATTGTAGCAAGTAGAAGCAGAGTACGTAAATGATTTTTTTAAAAAAAGTTGTGGCATGATGAGGGATTGTGAGCGTATCCAAGTATTTTAAATCCCGATCGTGCACAGCCTACCTTGGGACTAAAAGTTCTTTTAAATATGGGGGGTTAGAAGTTTTTATCAATTTATGAATAAAACAAGCAATATGTATCTTCCTTCTAGCTTCCATATTCAGCCAATTCAGGGTCTGTAGCTTATCTGATACATGATCAGTTCGTCTTAAATTAAAAATAAATCTAACACACACGTTTTGAACTTTCTGAATTCTGTATATATTTGCTTGATCAAGGCATGGGCCATAAACAATATCAGCGTAATTAAAATAGGATAGCACCATCAACTCACACAACAATATTTTAAATCACGATTTAGAAAATAACAAGAATAATTTTTTTTTAACGCACAATAAGATTTTTTCATTAAATTATTCACATGTGGCTGACATTTAAACTTATGATCTAATAGTATTCCCAAATGTTTAATGCAATTAGCGAAATTAAATTTTTCTGCTGCCACAAAGATGCTAGAATTATTTATAGATAGTTAGATATGTCTTTATGTTAAAAAAATGTTAAATAGTTTTATGTATGATATGCATATGTACAAATCGCATGTCTCGGGGTTCGTGACCAGACAGCCAGACAGCCTCTAACCCAACAATCGCAGAGCCCTGGGGGTCTAAGAATCTTCAAACTCAATATCACCACACCCTCGAAGCCAATTACATTCAAACTACTAAATTAATACTAATTATATATCTTACCCTTCTGTGCAGTGAGCAGCTGTTAATACCCAGTCAACGGAGATTAAAGAACCACCGCAGAAACCAGAGCCATCGATTATAAGAGCTGCTTGGTAGGGGATAGAGTTAGGTGCGGCTTCCGAACCTCCGACGACTCTAGAGCCAGGTGTTGTCTTCACTCCTGGCAGAGGTTCTACGTACACGTCTATAGGTTTAATTTTTGACCAATCTATCTTGCGGTTCTAATAAAAAAAAATTAAATTAAAAGTAATACTATCTATTGTAATACTATTTATTGTAATGTAACATACCATTGTATGTTTTTTAAAGAAGTAATTGAGAAGTAAACGGAAAATCTTAAAGTACTAAGAAAGTATAGTAAAAAAAAATTATATGGGGATAAAAGGGGCGCCACTACAGATGAAGGGGATAATTGTTGACCAGCAGAAATGCAACAAAAGTTCGCACACTAAAAGACGTCAGCTTCAAATCACAAAAGAGCGACCGTATCAAGAAGTTTTTTTTTCGGAAACTCATTTCTGTAGATTTTTGTCACAATTTTGTAGATGTGCTACACCACGAGGTGTGGCTGTTAAATACCCGAACTGATGCTGCTATCAGTCGCGACAAGTTTGAACAGAACTGTGTCTGGTGATACTTTCGCCGTCCTGAGCTCGCTGGACAAGCCAGTAGGTCGCTCACTTTGACTATAGCAGTCGTTTGAATTAGTCTACGCACCAGTGACGCGTCGAAAAAATGTTAAGTGTTCAGATGGAGCAACGGGTTAAACTCAAGTTTCTTGTAATGGTAAACTGGGGAAAACTTTACAGAAGCTTTTGAGAACATTTGAAGAATGAACATTTGCGCTGATTCTAAACTACATTGACATTGATCCAGGCTTGTTAAACATGGTGATTACTTGTGATGAAAGTGTGGAAGCGGTTAAGGCAAAAGCGACGAAGGTTCTGCCAGCTGACAGAAGCGAACTTCCAGCACTGCTTTCAACAATGGAAAAGTTGTATGGAGCGGTGTAGAGATCGCTAAGGGGTGTACATTGAAGGCAAAAAAGTTGATAGCTGTATTTGGTAACGAATAAAAAGTGTTATGACAGCAGTTCGGTTATTTAATACACACGTCTTATATATTAAATTAAATTAAAATAATAATGATAAACAACTTACATTAGAGGGCAGCGTTAAAGAACAGCACACCAGAGCAAAAAAACAAATGGCGGTTTTCATAATGGTATTTCTGTCGTTAAGGAAGCGCGACTAACCAACAATTGACTGGTGGTAAGAGCTGATTTAGTATTTATTTAAAATCTTAGCACGTGTGTTACTAGGGATTAATGTGTCTTTAATAACAATCGAACAGATAATTTACGAGGGATTAACGAATACTTAAATAACGGAAAGTAACACTTAAAATAACGAATTTGTACTTAAGAACTAGATTATTTTGTGGCAGATCCGACGCGACGCGAAATAGTGTTGCCATTTTTATGGGATTTTCCAATAAAATCGTAATCTGCTACTTGTTATTCAAGATATTCTACGTACTGTAATCTCACAGGGTTTGGCCTGATAACCATGTGAAAAGTACCCATATGTACATTAAATTGGATTCTCACGTATGGATTTGTAAGTTGGTCACAAATAAAAAAAACTTTCCAACTTTTAACTTCGTGTCAACTCCTTGCTGTTGTTCGAGTAGTTAGACGAGCTTTTATGTTTTTATTTAACTCGCTATCCCTGTTGCATATAATAGTATATTCTAAAAAAATGGAACTTTCAATCAAGTTTTTGCATGATTTTGTTAGTTGTGATCATTGTGTTTAACACAGTAATGATGTTAAAAACAGTAATGATGTTAAAAACAAACACAGTAATGATGTTAAAAACAGTAATGATGTGTTTGTATCGTGGTTATACTCCATGTTAACTACATAGTTTTTCACTGAAAACTTATTTTTTTCAACAGTTTCGTCACAGTACTATAGCACTAAACTAGTTTTACTTTGTAACTCTATACAAGTATACTGGACATAGATTTAACTGTCTGTATTGTTATAAACATTATGTATATAATCAAAGAAAACAGAGTGGACAAAATAACAGCAGTGGTTAATGAAAAAAACAAAAAAAAGTATACTTCTGAATTGTATCTATTTAATATTACAAATACCAATGCTTTGTTATTTGCAAAGTTAAAAAAAGGTCAATATAAAAGTTATTTTGTTCATTACCATGTATGTTTTAAGTTTTTTAGTTTGTTGATATCTTCTCTTGTTTTGTTCCTATAGCAACCATTTTTTTTAAATGGCACCCATACTTTTTTTTTTCGTTATGAAAAAAGCATATTTTTCTATTCAGTCACAAAATTTTGCAATTTTTGAAAAAAAAAAGCCAGACAAACAGTATTTATTACGATTCACTCGTTACCTCTAATAAGGGAAAAAGTCTTGCAGTTTTAAAACAGAAACATTACTTTTGCTAAAGAATGCCATGTAAATTTGACATTTAAATTAATACAAACAAAGAATAAATAATTATTGTCGGTTTAAAGCAAAGTTTTCGTTTGACATTCTTGCAAATTATTAAATTTGAAGACATGGCACATTTGAATGAGAGACAACGTATTGAAATATTAATGATTTATGGGTACGGAAATAGGAAGAGGACTCAAAGCGAAGTGTGGACTGTATTCAACGGAATTTACCCAGATACTCCTGTATCTCAAGGAACAGTCTGTCAACTAATTAAAAAATTTCGAGAAACTGGTAACGTTAAAGATGTGAAAAGAACTGGAAGACCAAAATCGGCAAAAAGTGAGAAAAAACCCTTTAAATGTTCTGTTGACAATTGGAGAAACGTCACAAGTGTCAACGAGGGAAGTCGCAGACAATTTAGAAATTAGTCATGTTTCTGTGCTTAGAATTTTAAAAAAAGAAAAAATTCATCCTCATAAGCTTCAATGAATACCTGAATTGAATGAAGATGATTTTGATAGACGGATGGATTTCTGTGTGTACACGATGGAACGATGTAAAGCAGATGAGAATTTTGCTTCAAATATTGAATTCTTAGATGAAGCGACTTTTATGCTAAACGGCACATTAAATCGACATAATTGTCGGTACTGGGCGAGAGCGAACCCACACTGGGTGCAAGGAGCACACATACAATATCCGCAAAAAGTAAATGTGTGGGCAGGCATTATAAGAGGGCATATCATAGGCCCATTTTTTCTTGATGAAACCCTTACCGCTGATCGATATCTTCAACTGCTACAAACTCAGGTCATACGTGCGATCACAGCCTTATTCCCGGGTGAAAATGGAGATATTGACAATATAGTTTTCTTCCAACAAGATGGAGCTCCTCCACATTTTGCGGTACATGTTAGATAGTACTTAAATCATGTTTTTCGAAACAGGTGGATCGGCAGAAGAGGATCTATTGGCCTGCCAGATCTCCGGATTTGACGCCCTTAGATTTTTTCCTGTGGGGTCATGTTAAAAATAGTGTGTTCAAACAAAGACCTCGTAATTTGGAGGACTCAAATCTGCGAATAACTGCTGAAATGCGCAGAATACCTGCAGAGGTGTTACACAGAACTACTACAGTAGAATTTAAATACCGTTTATGTCATTGGTTTGCCGTCAACGGAGCTCAGTTTGAACATCTGATTTAGTATTGCTGTATTTTTTTAAAATATTTGGTCTACCTTTGTTACTCTTTAAATTTAATTTGATCAAAATTTTAGTTTTGTAAAATTAATTAATCAATTGTGAGTGGATAGTAATAAATAATTTTTTTCTCGCTTATTTTTTTTTTTCAAAAATTGCAAAATTTTGTGACTGAATAGATAAAAATATGCTTTTTTCATAACGAAAAAAAAAGTATGGGTGCCATTAAAAAAATAGTTGCCATAGGAACAAAACAAAAGAAGATATCAACAAACTAAAAAACTTAAAATATACATGGTAATGAACAAAATAACTTTTGTATTGAACTTTTTTTAACTGTGCAAATAACTAAGTTAAATACATTATTTGATACTTTTTTACCACCCGGTATATAATATAATATGTAGATAAGATAGATATAATTTGATGTTGTGCTTGAAATTTTTGATTAGTGCTTTACAACGATAGATGTTGAGTTAAATAATCCTTGCCATTATTCCGCAGGAATTCCTCACCCCGTCCTTTAGACTAGGACAACTTTCGACCTTCTGATTTAGCATCAAACGATATGAATATTTACCCGAGTCAAGATAGCATTTGACCTAGACAAAATTAATATAAAGCTGATTTTTTTGTAGAGATCATGTCTGAGGGCTAAATTGTAACATACTAAAAGTCCTGGAGAATCCTCCTTCTGCAACCCCTTTTTTCGCCCCCCACCCCCCCCCTTTAATATTTTGGTGATTTTCTCGAAAACTATCAACTTTATGGAAAAATGTCAAGAGAGAATTTTTAAAGCTGATGAAATTACCCTTCCAATGACCTATCGCAATCCATATTCAGTAGCACATGCCATCCACCAGTGGCGTATCAAATGAAGGGTTACTTTTAAAAAAACATACTTTTTGCATACATTCTCATTTTTGCATACATTTTGCATACATTCTCATTCTCATTTTTTTTATCGAAGTATAATTTTTTTAGAAGAAACATATTTTTCTCTAAAACGACCATTAAAAGATACTACTTGCAAATCTTTTAGAAGTTCATCGCAATTACTTCAGCCAAAAAAAAAAAAATTAAAAGTTTATCCGAGACCTCTCAGTTTTACGTAAATCTGGAGCAAATTCATTTTTGCTACCAATATAAAACCTTTTTAGGGCTGATATTTGATTTTCTACGTATACAATGTATGCTCAGCGAAATATTAACTATTAAGTCACTTCAACCCCGGGATAATAACTCCTATAATATAGAATTTCCAAGTCTACCCCAAGATTGACAATTTGCCAAATAACAGGTGCGCGTACCGCCTCCTATGCGTGACGTTAAGCACTATTTTTGAGCTTGTATTAATATTGCAAGGTCGAATAAACCGGTTTCAATATTTATTATTTGTCTATTGCGCAATGTTTCATTTGTGCGGAGACATTCTTTGACAGATCTAGTCTTCCGATATTTCTGTGCTTGTATCTGCCTTATACAGAAAAGGGAAAAAAATTGTATACATGCAGTTACAGAAAAATCCCAACTTAAGGAATAAAGTTTGCGAGATATTTAATGTACCTAATCAATTACAAGAAAATGTAGTCTTTATCCTGATGGTCCAAAATTTGGAGATATCAATAACCTTTGCCATCATCTTTATAATAAAGCAATGGCAAGACAATCGCCTTCTGCACTCCTAGATCTATTCAGTTTGCCGCCCACAAAAGCAACATGTGCCCAACATTCGCTGAGAGTATACCTTCAGGTGAGCAACGGATAAAGAAAAAATTATTTGTGTCATTTCTATTGCTTTTTTAAGGTACAAGAGTGGCTGGGAAACCGGCTACCATCTACTGAATGGGGCTGGAAGTTAGTTAGTCGAAGGACAATTGTTGCCTGTCAAAACTACGCTACCTCCCGCACCCGAATCACTTCTCTCTCTGGTTTACTGCCATTGCAAAACCAATTGTACTGGTAGATGCTCTTGTAGACACTCAGGCCAAAAGTGTAGCACATTTTGTTCCCCTTGCAATGGCGAAACATGTAATAATATTATGGAAACTCTTACAGAAGATTCTACTCTTGAGAAATATGTTTAAAATGTTGTTTTGAAACTAAATAAAAAACAAATTAAACAGCAGTTTCAATATTTTTGGTTCTAGGGTCGTTCTCTACATCAATGGATTTGCAATTTTATCACCTACAAAAATTTTGGTAACGATATTTTTCGTCAAGCTTATAGTTTTTTGGTAAAAATCAGTAAATTCGACGTGTCCTTCAAGAAATTTCAATTAATCTCGGAACAGCTTCCTTTTGATACGCCACTGGTGTGTACCACGTGGTACTATATGGGCTCGCAATTCATCGTTGGAAAGGAAATTTTGTCAGCTTCAAAAATGCTCATTTGAAATTTTTCCTTAAAGTGGATAGTTTTCGAGAAAATCACCAAAATATTAAAAGGGGGGGGGGTTGGGGGGCGAAAAAAGGGGGTTGCGGAAGGAGGATTCTCCAGGACTTTTTGTATATTACTATTTAGACCTCAATTATGATATGTACCAAAAATTAGCTTTATATTATTTTTGTCTAGGTTTACCCAAAATTTGAACTATCTTGACTCGGGTAATTAGAACAATCACTTAAGGTAATCAAGTTAAGGTTATTGTATGTTATTTTGTAATATGACATGCTGTTCCGTTTTAATAAAAATATATAAAATTAAAAAAAAAAAAAAAAATATAAAATATAAGATAAAATGAAGCTTAGATAGAGTAATGAGAGCTTAAAGCATCAAAATTAATTCTGGAGTCTAGGGGTGGACTAAAAATTATAATAACATGTGCTTTGCAACTTAAAAATACATTTATTATATCAACTTTTTACAGTTCATTGTTAGTGGAGTAGAGGGTCCATTTGCCAATAGTCATTAGAAATTTAAACACCTGCGACCGAACTGATCCAGCTTCTGAACGAACTGACTCGGGCGTATGCAGTTGGTAGGCCTGCTTGGCAACCACGGCCTGATCCAAAGGAAACTATACCAACTTGGGAACTGCCGACAACAATTGGGCCACCAGAGTCACCATTGCAAGCACCCCTTCCACCTGAGTAGGAAAAATATTTTGCTAATATATTCTTTACACGGAAGACAATACAGTATATATGTATGTATATGGTCATCCAATCGGTCTGTATGACTTTCAGAAATAGATAATTAAAGCGTGAAACGATGTGGGACATTGTTTACTTACCAGTTCCAGACGTGCAAATGGTTGATGCTATGATAAGATTTCCAAAGGTGCTTTGGCAAACGGCGTTCGTTATGATACTGAGGCTTACTCTTTGCAGAGTAGCTGAGATGGCGTTGGAAGCATCAGATGTTCGCCCCCATCCAGACAGCAAGCCAGTAGATCCCGCGAAAGTGCCCGAAGAGGCGGGTGCAAGGCCGATGATCTGAATGGCGCTGGTCAGAGTGACTTGGCTGGGAAGTCTAATTAAAGATATGTCGTTGGCGAGCGTGCTTGAAATGTAGCTGGGGTGGTTCGTGATGGCCCTGCTAGTTGCAATAACTTGTGTAGCCTCCGTATTGCGGATATTGTGAGCTCCTAAAATCGCTTGAACGACGGAGGCCCTGAAATATGAATACATTTAGTATATGTATTCGTAAGAAAATATGTCGACGACTCTTTTTGGAAATTTTGTAATAAAATTATCGGTAAATCTACAAATGTAGCGAACGAGTGCGACTTAATTTCTTCAATTTTAGAAGATTAAATAGATAGGTGTGAGCGTGATTTTCCTACTTAAATGGACCTCCTAAATACGAATAAGAGAATTTATTTAAACGTAACGGTTCTGGTTTTCCCTAGGGGAGAAAACTCCTTAGAAAACCCCATAGGATACAGGCATATGTAACGGATATAAAAATCAAACTAAACTCAAATAATAAGTCTCTACAAGTCCCGTACAAGATAACTCAATATCAGTTAACTTATGTAACTCCATTACATGGCCACCCCATAGCCCCAAAACCTCATAATCCGGTATAAGCAAGCTTCTATAACCTGGGTTATGAGTTACAGGGTTTGCCTACCTTTGGTTATGGGGTTCT